>CAKNWT010204980.1:0-13257 GCA_932066315.1 Andricus coriarius | reverse complement strand
ATTCTGTAAATATAATTTTGGAATAAAGTGGGATTTTATTTAAATGACAGAGGCACGTCACGCGATTCAATTCAAACTCGAGCTTTCGTTTTGTCGTGAACCGGCCTTTTTCACGAAACCTTTCATATGCCATGTTTCACGCGTTTCAAATACTACAGCTGACTACTACGAAAGTCAAGATGCTGTATATATTCCGCAAGGTTGCCACAAAATAACTCATAATATTATGTTTTCGAACAAAAAGAAAAACTATTTGTTATTAAGAAGCACTATCTACATCACTACAACAACTTACGAATTAAATGGTATTGATAGGAGTGTTTTAAAATAATATTATTTTAACTTTTCTGGGTTGGTAGGACTGCATTTTTCAATTTTATTTTGTAAATTCTTCAATCATTTTGCAATTGATTTTTAAAATTTTGCACTAATTTGAATCTCATTAAACTAAAGAATTTTCCTATAGTAATTATGTATTTTATATCAGTCTATTTAGGTATATTATTACAAACACTCATATGACTTAAAAGTTGCGCATGTTCCTCCTTAAGTAAAGAGAATCCTTTTAAGTATATTTTAATTGAAAATTATAATCAGGAATGTGAATACATTTATAACCTTTATAAAGACAATTCTTATATTTGTAGCTTATAATCAAGAATTTCACATAAAAATCTATTTGAAAGTAATTAAACGTGAACTTGATACTTACCGTATTATTATTAAACATAACTTCAAATCACGTTTGGCTTTTCATTATCTGTATAACTTTATTATTTATAAACTCGAATTTTATTAGAAAGCATGCCCCGCATGTCATGTTTCATGATTTTATTAATTTTAATACATTCAGAACGTTTATAAAAACAATGTATGATACCAAAAGCTTAAAGAAATACTTCACCTATTAGAATCTGATATTTGTATGCTTCAAGTATTTCGAAATATGCTGTAAGTGCTTCATTTCTGCCAAAGACTTTTCCATCGGTTTCCGTCAAAACTGTTTTTTTTTTTTTTCATAATAACTCTTTTGACACATGTTTTAAAACAAAAATTTCATCACATAAATATTTTTCGAACCACAGAAATTCATTTTATGCAATAAAACTAATATGGAAATTCACAAACGAGGGCGTTTTTTGTAATTGACACCATTTCCCACACGGACACCATACCCCACTCTCAATTATTAAGCCTTCGAAAAAAGGCAACGTGCGTCAACATACTCTACCGGTTTGATAGGGTATATATTAATAATAATACATAATTTTTAAAAATAATATTAATTTTATCTGTTTACAAGTTGAAATTAATTTTCTAAAAATTGAACGAACAATTTCAATGAAATAAAATATCCATATTATTTGCAGTTTAAACAATTGAGGCACTTACTTGCTTGTGCATAGTATTGAAATAAGACTTTTATTTGCAGATGTTAACAAACTTTAAATATTTGTGACACATGATATGCTTTGGAATAGTCAGAAGATCTATATTTAGAAAGTTTTAATACTTTTGGAGCAAAATACGACAAGCTCCAATAATGTTTTCGAAACTGTCATAATATATGAGAAACACTCAAAACAAACTTTTCACCTTAAAAATTAAATAAATATCTTAATCAGCCCAATTTTTACTATTTAATATTGCATTCATAAACTCGTTTATAATACGCAGATTTTTATGAAAGCGACCGCGCCGGATTACCTGCTCCTCCACTAAGCTTATTTTTCCGATATGAGAAAAAATTTTGCTGTGAGGATGAGAATACTTGAACATTGACGCTTTCTGTTTAAAAAGCCACCAATTTTCACATTATTTTATTTCGCATTATTTGTTGCAGGTATTATATACTTTAGATTCAATTTGTACAGTTTTTGCATTGGATAACGTGATGCAGTTAATTTCATTGTAAAACAAATGACTCCGTGGCCTCATGAGTGGCCTTCTTTCAGAATCGTTAACTTTGAGTTTAGTACCAATCGAGATTGTTGAAGCTTTATAAAGTTTATCGTTTTCTTAGAAAAAGTCAATTTAAAGAACAAAGTACTCCTGATATTCTCCGCGATTTCTTAAATTTTGCACTTTTTTAAGAATGTTGTTCCATCATTCTGATTTGTTAAAAAATCCAGAATCATTAATCTCGGTTTTTTTGTCCTTTTTCAAATTTTCAAACGGATTTCGAAAAAGTAGAATAAACCTTATCCGAATCTGGAAAGAAAAATGGAAGATTTGTACTAATTCAAGAACTAGGATAAATGTTCCAATTACTGCGGTATCATTCTTTACAATAAAAGCATACCTTTTGAAGTAGTTGGTATCTTCTGCAGTCGATACACAACAAATACGTTATTAAAATGACCGTGTAACCTAGGGCAATAAAACTGAGCATTTTGCAGTTAATTTTCCGTTTATCTTGGTAATAATCTCGCTGGCGCAAAGGCAGTTAACCCATCGATATAGAAGGGGTTGCTGCCATTGTTCCCATGGAATCGCCGTTGTTGGTGCTTTGGTGGCGCATCGCGTCATACCACGGGACATTCATAAGCGGCTTATACGACGAAAATACAAAGGTGGGCTGGGGTCGTACTTTGGCTGCGATTCTTGTATTGTGCACTCAGTGTACGTACAATGTACATACATAGGTACATATATCGATATTGGAATCCACTATTAGGTCCCTCTGAGAACGGACGAAACTCCAGTCGTTCCAACAATTAGTTCGCGCTCGATGGAGTGCACTTAGCGAAAAGTAAGCAAACTCGGTTTCCTCTCTCACCCCCAAAGGCTCCCCCATTCCTTACTACCACTTTCCCATTTCCTACTCGCGTATCGCTCTTTTACTCTCCGTCCCTCTTAGAACCAGCTCGAGATTCTCTCCTACCCACTCGCGCATAAATTCTCTCGAACTGCGCGCGTTTGTCAAGGGCTAAATTTTATCCGTTTGCTTAACCTACGGAATTCCGCTACCTCACTACCTTTGTCTTAGTTCTTACGACCTCGGTACCATGGCTGACTCTGTTTTTGCTCTTATGACCGTACTAGATTTCTCTGCAGGTGATATCTGAATGTTTGTCGTTTTCAAATACTTGCTAAATCTTTCAATAATGTATTTATCGCAAGAGTTCATTTCTGCAGACCCTGTTTAATTTTTCAACTTTTACTATTTTCGTCAACTTATAGTTTTTGTCAAGGGCATCAAGTTTACGGCTCTAGCATTCTTTTTAAAAAATGAGGTGTTGATCTTATTTTTCAAAATAAAAATTAGTTCTCATCAGATATGGTAATAAAGGACCTGAAGTATTTGTTTTTAGCATTTCACACCAAAAATTAAACGAAAATGGCTATTTTAGAGATGAAGAATCATATTTTTAGTGCAGATAAATTTTAAAACGAAAATTATTTTCACTTGTGTTTTCTTTAAATACAAGCAGATTTGTGGAAATTTGAAACAGTTTTATTTTATGAAAACGCATTTTAAAACTTTTAAAATCCTTCAGAAAGTATCATAATATTCCAAACTAAACAAAAATAATGAAAATTAAATAAATCTAATTTATTAAAAAAATTTCTTTTAATTTAAGTTCTTTTCCTGAAAAGATAACTTCAAAAGCACATTTCAGGAAGATGATCATTAATAACTTTCAATAAATAATCCTTTTTCTTATCAATCTTGATTCAACGAGACGGCTGGATCTGAGAGCGGAATACATAGCGTAACACATTACCTATAAAAGCGTAACCGCAGTGTTATCGAGTGGAATATATTATTTTCGAATTAATAATAAATATTTATAGTGGACACAAAAATCTTAAAAATACAGAAAAATATGCTTTGCCCTGTTTTGTCAGTGTTCTTTTATCCATCAATGATGCTTTTTAAAGAATTAATAATTCAATTTTCTGTCTAAACTATGCGAGATACGAAAACAATGTAAAAAAAAACTATGTATCCTAAAAGAATCTAGAAATTTCATTACAAATATTTTTTGATAAGACGCATAGTTTATGTTTAAATTGTAAAAAATGATACTATAACATTCATTTTCCAGAAAAACAATGCGAGATACCAAAAAATGTTAGCAGAAAATTTATTCAACACAAAAATATCTACAAATTTATTCAGACCATTTTTGATAATACTTACAGTTCTTGTTTGAATCGTAATAACGCTTTCAAAATAATAAAAAATTTCATTTTCCATAAAAGTATACGAGATACGAAAAACATGTTTGAAAAAGTTGGCTATCTTAAACAGATCTTTAAATCTTGCTTGTGATCTTTTGAAAAAATAAAAAATTCAATTTTTCGCCAAGAAAGATATTTTTTTTTAAAAGGCCTACAAAATCTCTTTTAACTGTTTTCTGACATAACTTACTATTTTTATTTTAAACATTGAAAATGCAATTGACGAATCGAAATTTTACATTTTTAGCCAAACAAAGCGAGGTGCAAAACCGAAGTCTAGAAAATAAATGCACATATATTCTAAAATAATGTATTAATTTTTAAAAGTAACTTTCCGCTACTAATATTAGAATTACTGCACTCAGAAGAACATTTCTTGAACCAAATGAACAGTTTTCTTCGATATACATAAAACTTGGTTGAATCAAATAAATTTTTGTTGATTCAACAAAGTATTTGCTTGGCCCAACAAACATTCTTTTGTTGAATCAACCAAATACTCCATCCATTAAAAGATTTTTTTTAAACAAAACAAAACTTTAGTTGAGTCAACCAAATATTTTGTTGTTAGTATAATAACCATATTCTATCGTTTAACCAACTGAAATTTTGTTGATTCTACATAGTTGTTTCCTGAGTGTGGATAAAAAATAACTCATATTCATTTCTCTAATTTTAATCAAATTTGCTATTCACCGTAAACAATTTTGGTTTGCTCAGCAAAAATTTAGATCAGTTAAACAAAATTTTTCTTAAATCAAGTAATTGATTTTGATGCGCAGTTACTTTTGCCCCTGACACACGTGAAAAGGACGCGTTTATTCATGATATTTTGTTACTAACCAACTTCATTAGTTTACGATGAAAAAGCTCTGTGGTACGAACCTTTTTGTATTTTTAAACTTGTCTGGTTTCTCCTCGTCGCTTATCCGATAAACCGCCATAGTTGCGATATTTCATGGTACAAAGATTTTCCGCTGACGCGCTTTTTTTTCGCGCATAATTAATGAGTTTAGGTTTCCGGTGCGAATAAGGAGAAAAAACTTTAGAATCAGGGTAGCGGAGTTGTCCTTTCTTATTGGTCGGTTAGAGAACGACAAGAATAGCTACATACTTGGGAGAGTTCTATAGGTATCTGAACAATGTTGGAACGGGTGCAGACATGACGATCCGCGATTTTGCCAATTCTGGCTTTGGCTCGGCACCCTCTTTTCCTGGGCAGCTCCTTTTGATCGCTTCCGATTGAGTGTAAGAGTCTAAGGGCTGCCCTTTCTCCCTCTTTTTCTTTATACTTTCTCTTCCTCTTTGTCCTATTCTTCTATCGGCTTCAGTTCTCATATTCTTTTTCTATACGTGTTAGATGGATTGTAGCATATATAGCTTTTGAAAGTCCGAGTTTCCAAATTAAATTAAATTGGATGATGTCCACATGTTTTTTATCCTTATTACTGCTTGCAATTATCATTCACACTTTGAAATGCAATTGTTGTCCGGAAAATTATGATGTTGTTAGGTATAAAATAGCTATAAATTTACTTAATTTTAATTTAACTCCAATTTCTTCCGGCGAAATAGACCGCCATTATTAGATACTGGAAGAAAAGTTGTACCCTTGCGGAATCCTTAAAAAGACGTCCCAATGAAGAAAAATTACCCCTGAGGGAGAAGAAAGAACCCGGTTCTTTTGCACCTACCTAAATTCGATCGAAAATTGAAAAGAGTAAAAAGTAATGAGTAGTAATAGGTTATAAGAAATAACTAGCAGAAGAGAAACCCAAAATTTAACCTATTTTAGGGTAAAGGAGATTTTACCTAGAATCACATCAATTTTTAGATAATTCTCTCACTCCACTCGCACTTCTTACCCCGATCCGACATTTCTTCTCCTTTATGACTGCGATTCGAATTTCCAAATCACGTATCGTCTTTACGTTATGGATCTGCGTGAGTGGCCTCTTTAAGACTGCTTTTCGAAATATTTGGTAAGGAGATAAAAGCCATTTCTGAATGCATGTTTCCTAACTAAAATAGACTTTATGCACTGAAATAATGAATACTAGCTGTGAAAATGCCTAATTTCAGTAGTAAAAGTGTACTAGATTCAGCCAACATAAGCGTTTTTAATTCATTTGTATTTATTGTACTTTATTTTTTCGACAACTTATATTTGCATTATATCAAACTCTTTTATACAGATAACACAAAATTCTGCGATACCTTAATCAGGCAAAGAATTCTAATTGTCTTCTTTCGGAACATTTGTATTCTAGAACATAAAAAGACATGTTATTTACTTCTGGTGTGAAATATCCTTTTTATAGATCACATTTATAATTTCCGTGGTTTAAGTCAATTTCGTTCAGACAACATGGTTGAATTAAAATAAAAGGGAGATAATAATTTTTTTATTAATACTTAAAACTTTAATTTGCTAAGCTTTATTGCTTGTTAAATTTTCGTGATATTTTAGTAACTTATAAAATATTTTGAGGTTTAATTATTAATTGCGTTAAGCTGGATAACTTTAACACTATATCATTATAACCTTTTCTAATATAACACCCATCAAATATTACGTGCACGCTCGTTTTGTAGAACAGTAATAATAAAGCACTTTAAAATGCTTTCAGCAAATGCCTAAAACATTTTTCACTATTAAAAGATAATTATTTTAAGTATTGAATGAGTTTTTTGGTTAAGTAATTAATTTTTGATAATCATTGACGATCTAAATATTTAATAGAGATAGCAGTAAATAGAAGTGAAAAGCGATTTACTGAAATTTCGATTTTAAATTCCGCACTCCGTAAACCGGGGCTAAGCGGCGCATATGGGGAAAAGCGGCGCATCCTTGATTCTGCATTTCTAGATGCGATGTTGGCTTTTTTAATAAAAAAAAGTATAGTGTTGTAAGTAGCGATTGTACGGAATTAAGGTTGCACCACTTTCCCCCGCATACACTGAAAAAATGTTTTAGGTGTATTACCTAGAATTCTTGCTATCCCAGCTAGAAAGTATCGCTGGATTTCGTCTTCCTAAATAGTTAGCTGTATTGAACAGATTTTCTTGCAGCAAAGTATAGGTATAGTACCTAGAAAATTTAGCTATCACGAGCAAACCTATTATAGGAGATACGATGTTTGAGCATGACTGCTAGAATGTTTCGCAAATGGTGCTAGATTCATCTCCCAAATTTTCTGTCTGCAGGAGATAGACGGTTTTTATATCTTAGCTATCTAGTTTGCAGTCCTACGTAGACTTTATTGGAAATTCAGCTATATCTCCCCAGCAATATATTTCTAGCTACAACAGCTATACCATTTTTTTCAGTGTATGCACCGCGTAACCCCCGTTCAACGTAGCGGCTGATTAATTCCTTAAATTCTATCACGCGCTATTTTAATCACAACACGTGCTGTATGTCTTTCGAAAATAAAATAAAATTTTCCAATTAGGACGTAGTAAAAATTGTATAACCCTCGCACGACTAATCTTCTCACTCTTCTTGACAGACTATAACAAAGGCTCCATCACTTAATTCTTGAAATAAGCGATATAATCTTTTGCACCTAGAACAAAAGCATTTCAACTTCATTTACGTGGATTATCGATTAAAATATTAAGCTCGTCAAGGGTTGTTGTATTAGCCAACAACTTTACCCCCACGTGCATTTCGGTATAGATTTTCTCTCTTCTTGCCTTCGGTTCTCTCTTCTTTGATTCTCGCTTTCCCATTCCCTTGGGCAATAAATCTGCACGTTATCCTATCCGTTCGTTGTCACGCGTTGTCGGGGTTATCGACGAGTCTAAAGAACGAAAAAGGGCTGTTTGTATGGGGGTGAATAGGAAAAGAGAGTGGGGGCAAAAGTATTGCATTGCACGAGAGAAAGACGACGCAATCGAAGTATCAAGGGAGACACCAAAAGGCGGGATATCGGCAATTGAGGATGAGGGACAAACTGGGGAGGATTTGAATTAAATTCTGAGATTTATCGCGTCAATAACCGCGCATTAATTTACGATTCCGCGGGTACCCGTAAACTGTCGTATGACACAGGTGGTAGGGGTTGCACAGGAGATTGTTTTGCCGTTTTGCTTTTCGTGGTGGTAAAAGCGTTGAGAGAGGTCAAAGCAGAGTCGAGGGAGGAGGGGGTTATAATGGGTTGCGCGACTTGAGGTGTGGGCAACGGCATGTGCCACTGGCGTGTTTCACGTCCAACTTGTATTGACCATTACTCAACATTACCGACCCGCAACTCTTGCGGCGCTCAACGCGACCACCACCATTACAGACAATCCTGCTACAGCCATCAACACCTACAAGATCCTCCCGCTCCGTTTCGCCCTTAGCCCCGGTCTCTTTGCCCTATCGTACCCTCTGCGATTTGATTGATCGCGTTAATTACTCTGGCTTCCAACCATACTACCCGCTACCCACCTTCGAGCCGCTTCCACCGAGATGAAAACGCGAGAGAAGGAACCCACAAATGTCAAGATGAAATGAAATTCGCTGCACTTTCATCGCATTCTATCACTTACAGACACTCCTGCTGTGTGAAAAATTCCTCATTGATAGATTGCCTTGAAACATCTGCACGGAAAACTTATAAATTGTTATTTATTGATGGTAAATTTGAGAAGAAAATTAGGGCTTGGACAATGCTTCTTCTAACTATTGCAATTGAAGTTTCACTATTCTTATTTGTAAGCCTCTACATTTTTTACTTTAAAAAAGCAAATAGCGCATTTAGAAATTTAGAATCAAGGGAGCACTGATTTATACCACACACGCCACATGGCCCCGGTTGACGGCCATTACCATACTTGTAATATGCCAAACAACTCAGGTGCGCTTTTCAGCCATTTTCAATCATTAATTGTATGCCTTAAAGTTAGGGAGCTTAAAATTAGAATGAAATCGTTGTGCGCCAGACCCCTATCTTTACCTGTAAAATAATAATGATCTCGGAGTTTTGCATAAATGTTATCAAAGTTTATAGCAAAGAAAAATCTTATACAGTAAAACCACGCTATATAACAAATCTTAAGGGACCACAAAAGAAATCGGTATAAGTGGGATTTCGTTATAAACGAACTTTTAGTCACTATAGGCAGATTCAAGAGACCGGAGAAATATTCTATTCCAAGTGGGATTTTGCTATATGCGGAAACGTTATATCAGTATTTTACTGTATCAAGGAGAAAGGTAAAATAATAAGTCAAACCAGACGAAACATTATCAAGGCATCTACAATCGAGGTAGATCATTCATTTCTCAGGATTGGGACTCAAACCTACCATGAAATGTCCACTTGGTTGACAAGATCGAATATTAACAAAGCATGCTACCATCTCAGCCACGCTAGCTTGTAAAACTAATTTTTATTTTTATTAATTTTTTCTGTGGTTGTATAAATTCGTACATTCTATCCTTTCTTAATGAAAGTTTTTCCATTCAGGTAATAATTGACGTTCAATGTAGAACCTATTTAAACATTTCTACGCTGTTTCAAAAAAATTCGCTCACGCCTGCATATTGGACCAAGCTTCAGAAACCATATTAAATGTTATATTATTTATTTTAATGTAAAATATTTTGAGCTACGGATGCTTCGGTGAAAGACAAATGTAGAAATCAAAAAAGAAAATATTTAACTTCCAAAGGTCTTTTTTGTGATCATGTTTATAAAAGCAGGTCTTATGACGATCACGGAACGCAGTGTTTGTCCATAGTAGTGAACAATGCCTGATGAAGCAATATCTGTTACAGGAGAGTGAGGAGATGTTAAAAAAAGGAGAGTAGTTTGAAATTTTATTCGTGCAGCATGCTGGGTTGTCCGGAAGAGTATTTTATTTTAGTATCCAGGAACGCTGCTATTGGTCTAGGAGGGACACTATGGGTCCAGACGTTCCCTAATTCCGCCCGGCAGCCACCGCTGGAATCTTAATTATGAGGAAGAATTCGGCTATGTCCGGCGGTCGCAATGTACCGTGCAATGTCGGCGAGACTATGGCGAGTTTCCTTTCCCCAGACAGCCATGAAACGTCCAATATATTCCCAAAAAGAAAATCCGCTGAGACCCGGTTTCTCCAGTCGTTGCATTACATCATTTTAACCCATTAAAGTCCAATATAACCCCGGAGAAAAGTTGTTTACGATTTTCACAGTACGTATTTCTACAGTGAGGTCCGCTACTATTGTCTACCTAATTGTTCTCCAAGGTATAAAAAGAGTCTTCTAGACTCAACTAGTCGCTTCAGCTTATCTTCAAAGAAAATTTTTAACGCTTTATTTGATTTTAAATTGCATAACCTGTGTTTGAATTTTAAGAGAGTTTTTCATTACTTTCAAACACTTGTAAAAAAGACTTTATAAGAATCGTTTTAAGTTTATATAAAGTCGTGTTTGGAAGTAGGGCGTTACCTGAAATGGTACTTTTTTGTGAGAGTGAGGGCAGCGAAGATACCCAATGGCAACCATTGAATAAATACGTATAAGAATTAATTATGTACTTATATAATGGAATATTGTTAAATATTTTTTTGTTCGAAAATACAGTATTTCTATTTTTAAACCTAAGTTACGAAAATTAAATCTTTCTGGTTCCAATCCAGTAATATTTTAATAGGTTATTATTCAAGGTTTAGTATTATTATGACTTTTTCTGTTCATATTTTGACAGTTAGAGACAGGACAAGACTTTTTATTTGTTTTAAGATATTTAAAGAAAATCAAACAAAAAATTTCTAAAAAATTTCCTGAAAATGTTTTTCTTTTAATTCACAGATTATGAATCATTTCAAATAATCGAATTCCGAGGATCCTCATACTTATAACTTTTTGATAAAGCTTTCAAAAAATCTAAAGTTAAAACGATTCTGTTATTAGTCCTACTTATTCTCTGAAAAAATTGACAACGGTTTAGTTTAATTTGGTAACTTCAAAAAACATTCAAAGTTTAATTTGTTTAGTATTCAATCATTGATAATTGGAATTGACAACGGATTAGCTTAATTTGGTAACTTCAAAAAAGATTCAAAGCTTAATTTGTTTATCATTCAATCATTGAAAATTGGAATGATTTGAAACTTTAATTCATAGAAAGATGAAGAAACTAAAATCCAAAAATATTTATCATAAAAACTTTCAGTATGAATGATCAAAATTAGAAGCTTTTCAATTTGGGAGGATTCGCAAGCGAGAATTTTTCTTAAGCTTTCAAACTTCAAACATACAATTTTAAGTCTTTTAATTTTGCAAGCTTTGAAAAATGTATAGCCTTTTTACCATTGAGTTACTATTTTTAAATAAAAAATTGAAAAATGTGTTTTCAACATGGTGATCAAAATTTTTTTGACTGACTGGTATTTCATATTTTTCTTTAAGTATAATTGCATGGTTCAGTATAGCACTAAAGCTATTATTACGGAATTTTCCGTAGTACCAGCCCTGCAAAATTCAGTAATAGTAAACACTTTAATTTAATTAATTTAATTTTGAGTTAGTTCTTGGCACTTGGTAGGCGATAATAGGTGTAGGCTTTTATGTGTAAAAGTTTAAAAAACTGATAACGAAAAATAATAAATAAGCCTTCGATGTTGAAAAACGAGTCGCCAAGGCATTTTTGAAGTCGGAACTTCGAAAACCCGTTTTTCGAGAAAAATGCACTTAAACTTGACCACTGCCATAAGCACACATGTTATATAACATGTTATATATATAACATGTTATATATATATATAGGCCCCAATATTATCCCCACTCAAACCCAAAAATAATAATTTTGACCTCAAATTAGAAAAATGCGAATATCTTCTAGGCTGAAACCGTCCATGAGGACCCTTTTCATGCAAACGCCTACATATTACTAGAACTGGAAATGATCATAATTAGAAGAATTTTAATGAGAAAGTGTCCTATAATTTGTAAATCGTTTCAATTCGTATGATCTTGATTTTAAGGGCGCCATCAATTGAAATTTTTCCAGTTTAAATTCTTTTAATTTGGAAGATGCTTTATGAAGTTCTACCGTTCAACTTCGGAGGTGATCAAATTGCACATCTTTTATGAATTTGGAAGTGTGGAAATTAAACTTTGAAAAAAGAAACATTTAAAGCCTACTAGCTAAAAAAGTATTAGTTAATTCAATTAGGAACACAATGAAATACCTCTCTTTTTTTATGTATATATGAACGGAAGCAGTACAGAACTAGGTTCTGTACTGTGCAATTTTAGTCTCAAAATTCTTTAGCGATTTTCTCGGAATTGGCTATCTTTTCAAGATAAAACTTTTTCTACTACACATTTTTATCGCAATTCGCAGCTGCGCTTGTTTTAATTTGCGATCAGTGTGACTTTGAAATTGTCAACTGGCACATATATTTCCTCGAAACTGGATAACTTGTTCTGATCAAATTTTCTTGTGGTTATATCAGCGACACGTCATCTCGGATGTAGATTTTTGTCTTATCTTTAGATGGTATTTTTGGTTTTAAACAGTTTTTTTCGCTCTTCTGAAAAATTTCCATTTTGTTGGTTATCTGTTTCTGTGCTATCACACTCTATGTATATATCTTATCTGAATAATAATAATAATACTATACACGGAAAGAAATTTTAGACAGTAGCTGCGTTCGCAGTGGTAGTCTGGATGAGTTGAAAAGGGTTTGTCTTACGGGAAATTCTTTAATAGGAGACAGTTCGTTTTTGCCCTTTATACGAACTACTTTAGATGTTTTACTGTTTAACTTTGAAGGTGTTAAAATTGCAAATCTTTTAAGAATTTCGAAGAGTATATCTGTGATTATTTAGTCAAGGAATATTATTTTAATCGTTACATTGAAGAAAATAAGTTGTGGAAACTTTGCTTGATTGTCTCAAACTAAATTCCGGTAATTATTCCATGACCCTCGGAATATCTTGATCCTCTTGAACCCTGTGATAAACGTTATACGAAATTTTTAGCAATTTTTGTCCCATCCAAAGGCTTAGACGAGTCCAATAAAGTTTCAACAAACTTATTTTTTTCCTGTAGTCGCTAAAATAGTAGTAGTTAATTTAATTAGGAG
>CAKNWT010204977.1:0-19270 GCA_932066315.1 Andricus coriarius | reverse complement strand
TCATATATAAAATAATTTTTTTCTTATCAAATCGATCCACATTTTACATCCTTTTTGCTGACGAAAGTTTCGAGCTGATCTATTCATAAATCGTGTATAGAATACGTACAGTGCATATATACATATACATATATATATATGCATAACAATGCGAAATCGGCGAAGTTACTCTTACAGAAGTAAGGCTTACTATACACGAATAGTAACTTCATCTCGCTGAGTGTGATGGTTACTAAGTGGAGCATTGCATCCTACTATTTGAAATTGTTCATCCTACTCTTTTTAGAAGTCAGTTAACTTACCAAAACACAAAATAGTAACTTGAACAAAATTCACCGACGAAAAGCTGCGTGTCAATTTAAAATAGTTACAGCTAATGGTTTAGAGAGTTCTTCTAACGATTCACTTTTTTCCGTGAATACAAATTTGGTTTATTCTATGTATTAAAGATTGTATATTAAACGTGTTAGGTTTAATCAATCCTATCTATTATAAAATTCTGTTTTTTAAGACGTTGAAACTTCTCTTGAATTTGTCTTTATGAAATACAATAAATTCTGCATTAGACGCGTAAGGGATAGTTTTTGAGGGATTGAAAATGCTTTAAAAAATGCACAAAAGAAAGATTCTCCAATAAGAGGGTGGAAGTTGTAGGATGTCTTCTCCTAGACCAATGCTAACATTTCTCTTAATTTTTTTAATTTAATGTATTTGAGTATTTTCTAGAAATTTCAATAATTTAAAGGGTTGCGATCTGAGCGTTTCAGATGAATTTAATGGATCCAAATTTCGGGCCTGATTTACCTTATGATATATTATTATTTTCATTTAAACCATGTTCTCTCTTAAAAATCTGAATAGCGTCTATAGGCATTTTTTAAAGATTAAAGTTCCACAATAAAAATATAGGGATAAATTTTGTTGCAGGTGGAATTGGAACGGTGCTTACTTTTCCTTGGTTGCGATTGGAATATCTCTCAGACTTAGGGTACGAAATTCCGAGTTGTTATGTTTGTTTTGTTTTGCATTTCGTACCCGAAGTAGCCGATACTTCGTCTCCAAGAGGTTAGCACTTTGTACCCCAAGTGGTCGATACTTTTTACATTACCTTTTAGACATGGAGATAATTAAGAAAATCGTCTGTTGCAGTGTAGCATTCACTCTACCGCGTGTGATTTTTTTTGCAGGTAAATTTTACCCCGAAATGAGTGTTTAATTCTCACTTTGTTTATTCTTTGGTAAAATAAAAAAGTGTTTAAAAGTTTATAGAGGGGTTGCGTCCTTTCAACTGCTGCATTTTAAGGCCAGATTGGGGATTCGACATTAATGAATCAAAGCTCGCTTACTTCGCGTCGTCAGCTTTATATTGAGTATCCTGTATTAAGAAGTGAATGACTAAATCACCCATGTTCATTTGTAGACATCTCAGCGATTCAATTTTATTTAATTTCCATTTTTGATGACCTAGTGACCGAGTTGAGCTTGCGTTTTGACCTTAATTGATAATCGATGCCTAACGATGACTCTTATATGCAATACAGTTGGTTATATCTGTTGGTTAATTGGTAGCTAGTTCGTTAACGAAGGCACCGATACTGCCACTTTGATTCAACCTGATGACTGGTGGTCCGAAACAAGCAAGTAGTTGAACCTTGTTCGTGAACATTGCTGTATTCACAAACGGTGAAAATTCAAAATAGGGGTGGTTCAAAAAATACATAACGGCTTTAGGAGGAGATGGGGTCACCTCAAGCGTTACGCCAATGTTAAACTTACACACACTTACTATAGAAAAATCGTTACTTAGTATGTGGGGGGGGGGGGGGCCCCCCGTAAAAATGTCAGGAAAAAGCGTTACGTATTTTTTGAATGGCCCCATAGAGATCTCTGACTGATTTTGTCGATAGTCATGTTATTTGTGCGTTCCTTCCAACTCCCGAATCATTATATTGCTTTTTATTTTTTTATAAACCCAGCACATAGTGAAAATAGAAAATAACAGGCGACGTCATGACGTTTCCAGGACTCTTCTGAGGACATAAGCAAAACGTAAATTTCCCAGCGTTAAATATTCGATAAATAATTGAGAATGGCATTTTATTTTATTTTTTTAATGGTCAAACAGTTGGCTGGTGTGAACTCACACACTCGATTGGTCTCGGACCAACCAGTTTGGATTCGAAGAAGCAGAGTGATTGGTGATGGGATTAAAATTCATCCTATTCTTCGTGGCCAGTCCTGAATTATAGGGCAATGTTGCACATTCGTGGTGACGAGATTAACGCTTACGAAAGTAGATCGAGCCGCTTGTTCGATTACAAATGCATGATTTGAGGTGAATATAAAATGCAGAGGGGGTCCCCTCGGAGGCATCTGCGCTCCAAGAATTTTATTCAGCTATGAGGGTAGCATAAAGCATGTGTGTGTTGCTTTTATAGAGACAAAGGAAAAATAAAGAGTTCTTTTATGAAACGAAGCGACTTTTTACTTAGAATAGATACAGAAAATAGAAGAGAGCACAGTAAAATTATAGTGATATATTGTTTTCATATAGAATCATAAATGTCAGATGATATAGTGAATATTTCATAATCGAGTTTAATGGAAAATATTGCCTGTTTGCTTGAAGTGGTTATTTCCATCTAAACTTCAACTAGCATTCACTACGCCTTTCACACAATAATGTTTTCTATAGATATATAGATAAGATCTTGTATGCCCCTTGCTGGGAGAGTATCATCTTACGCTTCTGTATTGGATGATCTGAAATTCGAGTACCTTACCCGTGGATGTCGCTTTGAAAAATAAACGGAAGGCGTCCACACGGCCACAAGGCAAAGTTTACCTGATACCTGGGCTTTATGCATCTATAAATTTGACTTGCTAGAAATATTATTTTTCACGAGATATATCATGCATTTCATCCTCGATTTCATCTGCATCTAGGTTGAATGAATGCTATGTGAAGCTTGTTTCGTATATTTTGAGAGGGAAAAGTTACACAAACATATTCTGTGATTTGTTGGTTTATTCTAAAGCTAAATCATCATGCATGAAAGTCCAAAATAAATATTTTCTTTTATTGGAGGACGAGAGAGAATATGTGCCTGTCATCTTGGTAAAAGAAAGGATTATCTTGGAAGTGCTGCATTGAATCATCACTATTGTGTTGGAGAACCCGTGAACAGGCTGCGTCCCCAATTGGGGTGAGAAAACTAAAAAGGGGCAGCATGAAATGCTAATTATAAAGACTTCTAGATTGATATCGGATAGCATATTCTTTTTTTTTTTAATGCACAACTGCTGCTCTAAACTTATTCAAGCAAGTGGTTTCTTCCAACCCTTTCTGCTGAGGGCGATTAACTTTTTTTGTCACAAGACACAATCACTATTTTACCTCCTTTTACAGGAAACGATGAAGATTCACTAATATTTAAGGAGCGCGCACGTGTCGTTCATCGCAAGCTAAATGGATACTTGAAGCCATAAAGAGTTGCTATTCGAGGCACGTTGCTACCTTATATTTTTGTCCACACTTTTAAGTATGTTTGACATTTTAAAATGCTACTTTATTTTTAGAATTTGGACTTACGTAATGATTATTTCTTTTAATGAAGGTTTCTTGAAATTTTTTGAAATTTAAAAATCTTAGATATTTAAAACGAAAATTTTTCGAATTTTAATACATTTAGTTTGAGGAAATTAAATTCATAGATAGTTTTTCGTTTGAGGCTGTACTTGACCCCCCAAAAAACAAACAAAGTTTGAGTTAAGAATCACAAATTAAAAGTTTTCGTTTTTGGAAAAAAAATTTAATATACTGTCCAATTATTGTCAATTTGGACAGTTACACTGGGAACCCTATTTAAATCCCTCCCATTTAAGTCGTTCCGAGAATTTTTGCCGCGGCGGTTTCGGACTGAGAGTGGAGCCCTTCGGGGCTGAGAGAGGGTGTTCAATCAAGCATGAAACAACAGAAGCGTAACGACAAAGGAGCAGTACGCTGGTGCGTATATTGCGTAATATATCAGAAAATAGTTCACACGTGTCCACGTGTACCGAAAAAATCCGGTTATCAGTTCCGAATTCCGAAATTTCGGTGCAAATAGTCCCTTTTCTAGATCGCGCTAATCGTACCGAGGAAAACTGGCTATTCTCACGGAAATTTTGGTGCACTTATAATTCGGTATATTTATAAAATCATATATAAACGTAAATAATAAAAAAAGAGCTCGTAATATTCAATAAAATCACAACGAATGGACTTCGAAGCAATCTTTTAAGGAATTGAATGAGCTGTTGTTTATTACAATTGAATGAAAGTTACGACTTTTGTGCAAAATGGAAGGAAAATCATAAAACTCAAAATAACTATATTTAAATCAATAATTATTTTCTGATCTATTTTTGTATTAAATACCCCCTATGGGCCTTCTTTTGTGGATTTTATAAATCAAGTTGAAGATTGAGAAATTTTGAGTTTTATTGTACACCTATAGAACATCCTTAACAAAAAGGGATTGCGAGATTTAAAGTGAAACTTATCCTCTGGTTGTCTGATAAAACAAAATTCTTAAAATTTAAATAAAAAAATGCTAAATTTGAGTAGAAAATTAGTTTCACAATGAGCGCAAGACCAAAAACAAAATAATTGACATTATTTCGGAAGTTAATTATTCATGTTTTCATAAAACAATCCAAAAAGTAAATTTGTCTGAATATTTTCTTAGTTATTTGGACAGGTGTGTTTGTATTGGACTTATTAAACGTAAAATTTAAATATATAGCTATCCACAGTAAATCCTAATTTTATTTAAGCAAATTGTAAATTTTTTTCTTATTTATAGATGAGGGACTGAAAAGTCATGTAAAATTTCAATTCAAAGTGCCTAGACGCATTGTATTGTTTCAGGCTGCTCGTTTGATCAACGAAGTTGAGCAGCTCTTGGCTGGGTTTTACTCGAATGGCAGCCGCCGTTCTAGATTGCGTGTCTTTATCACCATTTAAGCTGTATTCACTCTCGAAATAATACTAATAATAATAGTTCGTATTTTGTAGGACTAGAAAGAACCTTTAATTATGAGTCCAACAAATAATAACGAAATTTAGGTATAGTAAAAAAGTAAAAAAGTTTTGAGTTAATCTTTTAATTTATTGTTTACACAATAATCGATCAATTGTGAGAATTTTCAAAGAAAAATATATCGACTCGAGTAACTCGTGAATGTTTTAAATTTGAGTAACTTACTCATATTTTTTAGCTTTATGCATTTCGTACTCGTAGTTGTTCCGAATTTTATGTTTTAATTTTAATATTATCAGTGTGTGCAGAATACATATTTCATATGGTAGTAATACGATATTTAATTTCCTTCCAATGATTATTTTCACGACTACCAGAGAGTTATCCAGTTTAAAAAGACTTTCATGAGTTACGTGAATATATTTAGGGCGTGTCGATATAGCTTTTGTAACTTTTTTAAAAACTTGTTCTTGGCCTTGACTATTGCGTCTCGATAATTCAGAACTGCTCTCAATTTTATTCTGTCCTCTACCTTGTTCGAAACAGGTATGTAAGTTTCTGCCACCTGTTTGGCTCAAGTTGGGCCACATGGCTTTCAGTTTGAGGTTCGTGTTTCGTCAGTCCGTTTCGAACATTAGAGATCGTTTACTATGCTGTTTGCCTAATTTAAATGTCTCCCGTTTCAGATGAGTGGTACTTAATTTCCGACGATACGTCGCGTTGATGATCTGTTATCCAAGATTGGTTAAAGCTTGTAGACAAGCAAAAGGGAAGAAACGAAGAATGGGGTACCGCAGGTGTTTGAGGACACTGCTGATCCCATGTGACAATCCCCAACACCGAGAATGCCTGAATTATCTTTCAAACATGCTCGAGGAGCTCGACATAAGCGTAAGGGTGTTGTAAGGGTGCGATGGACTATTTCCTGTGAAACCTGTCACTGTGCAACCACTTCTCCTTCAACCCCAATATTGCAGGTTTATAGGTTACAGCCTTGATATAAAGTATTAGTAACCGATATGTAATGTCCTTTCCAGATTCTCAGAAGGGTTTGCTGGGACAGTAATTTCCGCATAGTTTTACTTTTATGTCAAGTGCGTATATCGGAATGTTCAAGCCGGAGGTCGTGAAGATTTTTATGGAGTCGAGGGACAGACACAAGGGTCGACTTTTTACGACTCCCCTTGGCGATAAAACGAAAATCATGTTAATTTCGATGGGGTTAAACGAGGGGGTGGCGACAAATCGTGTCTCGAGAGGAACACTAAGAAAAAAATCTGCTCACCTACAATTGCGTTAATTAAATAAAAATATTACGGTTCAAATTGATATGGTAATTAAAATATTATTTTCAACTTATTTTAATTCGGAAAGCAACAACAGACACGGATAAAAACGGATCATTTTTGTTGCAGAGCATTTTGCTTGAACAATCACTTGACTCTCGGGATAATAATGATCTTTCCATTCGGATCGTTTTGTTCTGCTTTCAGCGTCATCTGTCAGACTAAACAAAATGGCCGCCAATTTTGGCGCGGATGTCATAAAGACATAACAAAAAATTGTCACTTAGTCTGTGACTACATCACTAACAGGGAAAAAATTTGAGCGCTGGAACTCAAGTTATTCGTTATAACAGCTCAACTTGTAGCGGGAAATGAACGAAGGAATTAAAAAAAATCACTGGATCAGCCAAAGTGAATACAGAATCATCGGAGCATCGAAATAATATGGGGACAGTCTAATCGAGAGCAGTGACGGATGTGATTTACTTTCGACATTTAAAAGAGTTTTGCCA
This sequence comes from Andricus coriarius, assembly GCA_932066315.1. Classification (NCBI taxonomy): domain Eukaryota; kingdom Metazoa; phylum Arthropoda; class Insecta; order Hymenoptera; family Cynipidae; genus Andricus; species Andricus coriarius. The sequence continues at coordinate 12,448 of CAKNWT010204977.1, read as the reverse complement.
CTTGAAATGCTCGCTAATGTTGATATTAAGTAGAGTTTGTGTCCTCGTAATAAGAATTTCACAGGTGCTTCGATTGTAGGCGGTAAATAAATTGCAATATCGAGAAACGCGAGGAAAAACACAAACTTGACCTCCGAATGCATTATGTCGAATTCAGGAATTAGGTATTTTCACGTCAAGCACCAGCTAACTTCACTTCGTTGAGTGCTGAGGGTAAAACAATAGACCAAATGCATGCGACAAAACTTTATTTCTGTAATATCTTCGTGATGAATAATAATTATTATCATTTTATTATTTCATTAAGTAGATCTTGAAAAATAAAAACTATTTTTCAAATACACTTATACAGAAAAAATTAGTTTTTACGAAGATATTAGCAAAATAGGGCAAAAATGGACCGAATCCCATGCATTTGGTTCATTACTTTCCCGTCAGCACTCAAGTGCTGACGTTAGCTGGCGGTTGAAGTGAAAATACCTGATATTAATTTCCTCGGTAGCAGAAGAAAAAGTGGCTAATGTAACATTATATATGTTTCCGTACCAACTAAATGTTTTCCTTATCTAAAGATAATAAAAGTATACTTAACACAGGCCCACAAAAAAAAATGTTTGTTCTGAGTTTTGGATGCCAATATGATATTCCCATGTATTTTTGCCCGCTGAAACCGAATCCGTAACCCGTTTTGCCTCTACACATCAGAATTTTGACATAACCTCAAAAAACACCCGAAAAATCCCTAAAACCGGTCAAATCATTTACCCCATACCACTTTCCCCCCCCCCCCCAATTGGTAACCCTTTAACGCCATAATCTCATAATCCCCTAACCTCGTGATACCATAACTCCATAACCTCTAAATCCCGTAACCTCATTTAGTAAAAGAATCTGGTTCGGGAAAACAGAACAATTTCGTAAGTTTTTCTTGTGGAACATAGTCATGGGTAAGGTGGGTAAGTAACTCTATAACCACAAAATCTCACAGCACAATAAACTCGAAACCCCTTCATTCCGTTAAAACCACGACCACCAATTATAAAATCAAAGAAATGTAACTATTTAATCTAGTTACATGAAACTCGAATATGATAGGTAACTACCATTGTTTGTGATAAGGATAGCAGAAAAACAAAGTAAATGCAATGAAAGTGTTATTAGGTTATGAAGGATTTGAGGTTATATTCACCCTGACTGTATTCCACAAGAAACACTCACGAAACTGTTATGATTTCGGGAACCGGACTTCTCCACAGAATAGGATGAGAGGGTTAAGGGGTTATGGTATATGGGGTAATGCAGTGCAGGGGGTTTGAGTTTATGGTGTTGTGGGGTTTTAGGGTTCTAGAGTTACTTACCCATGACTATGTGCCACAAGAAAAACTCACGAAATTGTTCTGTTCTCCCGAAACAGATTTTTATACTAAATGAGGTTACGGGGTTTTGAGGTTATGGAGTTATGGTATCCCGAGGTTAGGGGATTATCAGATTATGGTGTTGTAGGGTTATACATTTTTTTGGTGGGGGTAGGGGAGGGGGGTAAAAGTGGTATGACGTAAATGATTTGAGCGGTTTAAGGGATTTTTCTAGTGTTTTTTGAGGTTATGTCAAAATCCTGACATGTAGAGGTAAAACGGGTTACGGATTCGGTTTCATCGGGAAAAAATACATGGGAATATCATATTGGCATCCAAGACCCAAAACAAAAAAAAATTTTTTTGTGGGCCTGTGTAATCTGTCGAAAATAATAACTTCATGAACTTCGAAATTTGGTCAAAGTAACTGATCTATACGATACAACTGAACGTCTTACCTAATCTAAGCGAATAGATTCTTTGAATTTAATATATTCTAGATTCGCTCGTTCCCCTCGAGAATATAATTATTGACCAGCTTTTTTAAAAAGTAGACCTTGGAAACCTGGAAAAGCCATGTATCTGAAGTTCTGAACGTTCAAATGAACGAAATAATTTTCCCCATTTCTATTTTACCCATAAATATTATTCCAACTGCAATTTAAAATATGCATTATAATTCTGTTTCAATAATAAATTATTTCCAATATAAATGAACAAATATTTAAGCACTTTTTCTGGTGTACAATCATCAGTGCAAATTTTCTTTCATTTGAACGTTCAAAACTTCAAGCACATGGAAAAGTCATAAAATTTCAGGACCGGGCTGCTGTACTGCCGTACTTTCAAAAAAAGGCTCTATCTACATTTTTTCCGAGAAATTAGTTTTTTGTATTGTTGAATTCGTAATGAAAATACGAATTCGTCTGTACGAAAGGTAATTAGAAGTGCTAATGAAATTTGAAGGTAATTAGACACTAATTATCTTATCTGTACAGATTTTTAAGGAATCTCTCTCTAGTCTGTGTACAAGAAGGTAGGCCTATCTACACGATTTGCAATATTGCGGGGTTGATTGCGGACCGAAAAACTGCTTCGAAAATCCTATCTGCTAGATAGATTTTTGCTCGTCCGTCCAACAGTGACTGGCGCCGAGTGAAGGAAAACCTGTGTTCAACTTTTCGGGAGAAAAAAACTGTCTACTGTTTTGGATTTCCTACTTATTTTTATTTCAATTATTTGAGTGATCCTTTAATTAAAAATTATTTTTTTGTGCCAATGAATAGAGCAGATCCGAATTATCCAAGAAGAAGAAGAAGAATAGGTTTTTTCCAAAAACAATCAAATCCACAACTAAAAAATATTCAAACACGTTTTCTTTAATATCTCCGTTCAACTCCAAAAGTAGATAGAGCCTTTTTCAGAAGTGCGGCAATGTAGCAACCCTGGAAAACAACGAATGTTCGAGATATCGATAAAGCTGGCAAAGTCGGGCAGGATTTTGGCTAAAATATTAAAAACTGGAATGACACATCTGTAAATTATTCATAACATATTGCCCTCCTCAGTGTATATAAAATCGTCCAGAATTCTGTTGGAAATATTTAAAGACGTGAAGAATGCGAGCAGCGAAGTGTTATTAAAAAATAATTCCATGTATTTGGGGCGCAGTGCACGTCGAAACATTTCGTGGTGATTTTTCATTGTGACATAACTGATCTGAGATAATTATTTATTCGGAGGATTCTGGTTTCAGCGAGGGATGATGTTGGGTGGAAAATGGTGAGTTGTGGGTGGCATGAGAGGGGCGAGAGAAGAGAGTAGAGAAAGGAAATTCCATTTGCGACTAAATGACTGATGCGGTGTGTTGCTCATCGCGTTATGACTTTGGACGTTCTCATGATGTATTGCTGCTTTAACCCACCCCCTTTTTCCTACAGACCTATCAACCTTAGAAGTGAAAAATGCTGTCACAAATCATTAACTATACAGTGGGGTAATTTTTAAAATAACAATTATTGAAGTTTTACATATTAGACACAAGTACATCTAGAAAAATTTTAGGCCTGTAGCTAAAGTGGTCCTTTTCAATTTTCTTTGAAGGCACGTGCTTTCGAGAACTTGGTACATCTATCGATTCAACCACGTTGGATAAACTAATTTTCACTGACCGCAGTTGTTGGCACGATATTTCCACGCGAGGAGCATTTGGATATCGATTAGTCGAAGTTGCTGCGGTGCATCTCTGTGAGATTAACTCTATTATACTCACAGACAATAGAAACCGTTTATGTACTCATAAATGGCTTCGGATATCCTCTTTGCTTTCCTTAGAGATGATCACTCAACCATTCTGATTAGGAGCTATATATCTTCATTCAAGAGGCTGATGCGGGATCAGGGGCGAGAGGAACCTGAGAAAATGAAAAGTAGAGAGCAATTTTGTTGTTACGTACTTTTTTTATTACGGTTTAACCTTCAAAGATGCATTCTACTATGGCATTAAGGATGATCTAATTAGATTCTAATGGGGAAAACGAAGTAAGTTTAGTAACTTTAAAAAAGTCACCAAAGAATAATGGGCAAATATGTGAATATACAGAGATCGTATTTCTCAGGAATGCTATACAGGGAGCTGAAAAAACACCATGCATTTATAGCTTGACAGATAAAACGTGATATTCCACACTCGACGGAAATGACCACCTTTGGTCCCTGAAAATAGGGGCGAAAGTATCATATATTTCCCGTAAACCGCATTTGCGGGGCGAAAGTAAAATTTGCGGGTCGAAAGTAAAATTAGCGGGGCGAAAGTAAAATTTGCAAATGCGGTTTACGCGAAATATATGCTACTTTCGTCCCTATATTTTCAGGGCCAAAAAGTGGACACGGTCGAGAGTTGGAATAAAATAATATATATGCAACACGGAACGAAAGTAGATTTGTCCCTCGGGTAATTACTGCCCTTGCGGGAAAAATCTGCTCCTTTCGTTCCTTTTTACATAATGTACTATTTGTAATATAAGAACATTTTTTTGGGCAATTTTTTCCCGTATTTTAGAGAGTTCGGATATATTATTAATTTTGCATTAAATAATGATGCAAGATTTTAATCATATCGGTTTTGGAATCAATACTAATTACCATAAATAGGGTTACTTGTTTGACGTCCGAAAGCACAATTTCCTACGTTAAGGCAACATTTTAGTAAAGCCCGAGAAATATCCGCGTGTTTGATTTTTAACGTCTTAATTGGAGATTATTAGAAACCTAATTTAAAATAAAAAGCCTTTTTATTTGAATTTCAGCTTTGGATCTCAAAAATAAGAAATTACAATGACTCGGTGCTAGGAGGTAAATTCAATTGCCTGGTTTTCTGTCCAGAGCAGAAACGGTATTTGATGTTAATGGTACTTTATTCAAACTTTCGTTCATTCAAAGGAACCCTCATGAGTGAAAGGGCCATGGCTGACTTCTGCTGCAAGGGAACATGATACACATTGGGGTATAAGTTGTAATTCTACCCCTATATGTTCGCTGACATTTTACTGGTTCCGCTAGATTAGATCAATTTAGTTCAGGTCAGTAGCAATAAAAGGACAGATTCTATTGAGAGTCGTAATTACATTTACTTGTCAGGCAATTAATGTGTTCTATTATATTAGTTTGTAAAGCATCATTCTCCTTTTACGATTTTATGAACGGTTTAATTTGAAGCTGAATTGTAAAACTGATTGATGCTCAAGATCAATTTGTGGCTTTTATTTTTAATTCACTTCCCACAACTAATACTGAGATTTACGATTTGCTTTTGGTATTATGGGGCTTTACCCATGGAAACCAAATTTAAAAAACATAATTTAATCCGGATGAAATTCTGATCAATCCAATTATAATGTGTGGGGAAATGAATGAAGATGAATGTGATTTTAGAGGAACATTGAAATTTTCAATCTACATATGGAGATTTGGAGAAGCTTTAATTTGTTCAGATTATTTTTTACACTTGGTATCAAAATTTATATTATTTTTACGGAGAAATTAGAATTACAGGGAGCCTTTTTACTTACTCCTATCTTGGTGACCAGACGACCCTAAAACCTGGAAATGATCGGGAATTTTAATGAGACCGTGAAAACCCGGCACATGACATGAATTTGTTTTCTGCCCTGATATTTTTCTAATTTTTAGTAGGGTCATTTGCCTAGGTACACAAAAATTCGGTGAGCCCAGGGGAGCAGGAAAAGTGCGGTTACACTGTTAAAACTAATATTAACTATCAAGTGCTAGAACCTCGAAATATGCCGGCCCGCCTAGAACGGGTCCAGCAAACCCGAGCAAACTTCAAACTAATACCTCCGGTTTAAATAGACTTAGCTCCATTTATTTTTTAATTGTAGCCCAGGGTCTCGTAAAAATGAATATTGTAAAAATAGGTATGAAATCAATTGCGTATGATAAATATTTTGCAACAAATGAGAAAACTTTTTGAAAAAAACGTTCTGCTGAAAAAAACGTGCGGGTCCCTGAGACCCGTTCTAGTACTTGAGGGTTAAATTTAACGAAGTGTCTCGTGGTCCCGAAATTCGGGATGACTAGTCCAATATTTTTCATAAGCTTCGCTGGTCCAACTCCCTCAATTTTTCGGGACGACTGGACACAGCCTTAATTTAATATACCCATGTATATTAAAATTAATATATCAAAAATATTAAATCACCATTAAGAGGGTGTATATTAAATTTCATGTACATTCATGTTAATCACGTAAAGGAAAATCAGATAATTCCATTTTACACCAATTCAAAATAAGTTTTGCAGTAATTTTCGATTCTAAATGATAAAACATGATACCTCCTTCCAGTTAACCAAAAATAAAATTGGATTTCAAGTCGAAAAGTTTAATTAAGCAAATAAAAAACAGGCCTAACCTACAATAAACTGTACTCGATTTGAATTTCTACCATTTACAGAGAAATTCGGAAAACGTTTATGAAATCAACGAGCGTCGAGAACTCCGAGGTTAATTTAAAATTACACGAAGCAAAAAATAAAACAAAAAACCGATCAATATGGTCTTTTTTTATTATTAAGAAGTTCCAAATAGTTAGGATTTATTTCTAGCTATCTCATTAACTAACTATTATATACCACTATTTTTTCTTTGTTTCAGGTGAGTCCAGTTTAAAATTCACTGCAATTCCATGGAAGATTTATATTTATCTTATAAAGCCGATGAAATGCTCAACTGCAATCTGAAGTGAGTTTCACTGTTAGCAATTCCTGTCTTAATTTTGCGAAACATGTTTCACGAAAATTTCGTAAGTTTATGAAAACTTTCGTAAATTTAAGATACGTCTACGTAAAAGTATCGAAAATGTCAAATTTCATAAAATTATCCATTACCTTGGCAACATAGTAACTTCGTAGATTTCATAATTCCAACAAAGTTATAGAATACCATCTTACATTTTCTATCCACAAATATTTAAGATTAGCAACTCTCGAATTCTGTTTTAGTTAACATTTGACTAATTTCAATCAGTGAGTGAATTCTAGCTATTAATCAGTTATGTTTACTGACAAATGAGTAAGTTTGATTGATTATTAAGTGAAGTCACTGATTGAAATTAGTAAAAATTTCAACTGATTCAAATTTAGAGAGAATGATAACGGGCGCGGTTAGCCCTCGGATGGGTGACCGTTCGGGATATTTGTTTAGTCCTAGTTTTCACTTCCGAGCAGGAGTTCTGACCCCAAGGATGGATACTTGATGGACACTTGATGCTATCGAATTTCTACATCCAAACTCGTTTGTTGGTAACCGGTTCTTCTCAGAAGTATTAGTTTTCTGCAGTTTTCCACTTCTCGGACCAAATTTTCAGGTGATTGCGACCGCTTCTAACAAAAATCTGGTTGCACACGGTTTGGGATTCAGAAACTACACACGATTAAGTAAATCAGGCATTACATGGAGGCTTATTGAGAGTTGGGGTATTTGTGGTAATTAGGGTTGAGTTAAAGGGTTAGGCCTGTCGATCTCCTGTGGAAGGGGAAATTTAGGTACTCTTAGTAAGGTTGGATTCTCTATACGTAAAAGTCCGAAAAGGATATACATGCGAGTATTAAAATAAATAAAATGTGGGCATCCGCATGAAAAGGTATCCAAATGCTGGTATTGGAATTTTACAATATCTCATAGAGTTCGCGTTACAATACATGTATTGGTATGCTTAATTGTGACTCCACGAATTACAACACTTAGAATACGTCTATTGCAATTTCGTCATTCCAATACCGTGTTTGCAATTTTACCCAGCACTTGTATTGTAGAAGTGTTGTAGATTGCCAAACATTTTTAACAGTGGGCATTAGCCATATTGAAAACTGGGGCTTTGCGCGTGTACACATGCGCGTTCGCGTGTTTGGTACGAGCAACCAAATTCTTTGGTACAAGTAACAAACGGTACTTGACAAACATGTTTGAGCTAAATACATTTTTTTAGTTAGATCAACCACTTTCGTAATAATCACAACGAACGGTTTAAGAAGCATAAGTAAAGTTTTGTAAAACGAAGAAAAACTGCTCAACAACATTATTTTGTTACCATAAGTTTATTTTTTGTTCTCAGTGCAGAATTATATAGATCGGTAGCATTTTTTGCTGGTAAATTTTTTAAGGTGGCCTGCTCTCGAAACCTGGTGCAGGTCGTCGAACTGGGGAAGATACGTATAGTCCTCTAGTCGAAGGGATGTTTCGCCCGAGGCGATTCGATGCTCGGACGGCCCCACCCTGTATAATAGATGCGTGCTTGGGTTCTGCAGGCTGCTCCGTTAGTTAAGTCGCTTCGAGATAGAGATAGAGGGTGGAGGAAATACATGTGCACACGAAGTATCGTAGATGGGGTTGTCTGCAAACTGAGAAAGAGGGATGAAAGTGAGAAAGTGAAGTAAACTAGTAAAGGGAGGGCGAGAGAGCGAGAGAGAGAGAGAAGTGCCGGTTGTGCCATGCAGCGCACAAGCGTTCCAGGGTTCTCCTGCAGCAACGGTGCCGTTTCCCTGTGGAATATTAATATGACGCGAAATATTATAAGCCGCGACAGCCAACGTCGTGGGAATACTAAATATTATCCTGTAGGCCCCCGGGAGACGCGATCTTCTCTACACTACAGGATCGCAGACGTTCTAAGTCGAGAGTGTATACGCTTCACGGTTCTCGCGGTTGTGAATGCGACTTTGCCATTTCTGTAACGAATTAACAAATGGAAAAACGGGGGATGGTCGAGATACTGACGAGAATGCTGAAGGCGATTTGCTAGGTTTGCTTTAAAGAAAGAGTGGCGCATAAAATAATGAACCATCCCAGATCTTGTCTGCGAGAATCGTCGATGAGAGAAAGGAAATACAAAGCGAGCAGCATTTTCTTCATTTGAAAGTCGAATGGTGTCTCGCTAATGAACCAAAGTCTGAGTTATAGAAGAGCGCACACAAGCGGCGATACCACCTCCAACTTTGTATGTACTAGCGTACTAGAGATACATGATTACATTAGAGATACAAATTTTATTATTCTGCTTAAGATGAAATTCTTCAGTTGCAGAGACGCATATTTAAAGAGGAGCTTTTGTGGCCGAAACTGAATCGTAAATATAACGAGAAAACAGAACTTTAGAGTGTTGTACATAGGTCCATTTATTTTCTGGTGGTTCGGATTCCACTTAAAGCTTTAGGATATATGGAATAATTTTGAGTTGATTAACAAGAAGAGGAGGCGATCTGTATAAAGCAGCTTACGCAATACGTATCCAGGTACAAGGAGGATTCAATGTCCGTTTCGCGGTTCAATGGCGAAGACAGACCCGGGAGGAACCTGATTTCGGGGTTAGGTAAGCTCTGCGCTTGACAGGTATAACGTGGTACGCCCATCTGGCCTGGAATGTACACGTCGAAACCATAACCTTGCCTGGAGATCCGACGATCTCGCATCGCCGATCAAATCGTTCGTGCATACATCGAACCGGCTAATTTCGTCTGCTATTCCAGAAATGCTCTAGAACGAGCTCTAGAATCACGATGCCATTTACATGCGGTCCGAGTTTCAGGCACTTGTCTTGCACTCTCTTCACTCGGAATTATTTCATTCGTACTTCCTAACATTCCTGCTGTCACAGATATACTACACAGAATACGTTATTTCGAATTTTTAATTCGCGATAAACTATATTATCTTCCTGAGAATAGTATTACAGGGTGGCCACTGAACCTGGGATTCGGGAAGACTGGGACATAATGAGACATTTTGTTTAACTTTCAATAAAAAAGCTTGCAGTTTATAAAGTAATAGTTTCGTTTTAATTTCCACAGCAGCAAATAATAAAACGTTCCTTATGGTAATGAATATCTGTAAAAATATTTATCATGTAAGAAAAGCCAATATATTAGATTTTAGTTACAGACTGCCCACTCTTTCCTCCTTTTCTAAAGAATTCATTTTTTTCCTTCTTTTAAGAAACTTCCTCTTTTTCCCTTTTTGTCTTGTTTTTCGCTTAAATGTGAACTGAATCAACAGAACAAAATAAAATAAATCTAACTATTTTTGGTTGAAAGTTAATTCTTTTTTGTTAAAAATTCGGCTATTTTCTTGAAAATGTAATCATTTTGTTGAAAATACAGCAACTTTGTTAAAAAGTCATACTTTTGCGTGCAAATTCAACTATTTTGGTAGAAAATTAGTCTATTTGGATAAAAAATTCAACTTTTATGGTATAAGTCATCTTTTTGGATGATCATGAACTATTTTGTTTGAAATTCGTTTCTTTTCTTTGAAAATTCAACTATTCGATTATAAATTCACCTTTATTGGCTGAAAATGATCTTTTAGGTTGAAAATTCACCTATTAAAGTTGCTAATTCAACTGTCTTCTAAAAACTTCGTGTTTTTGGTTTGAAAATTGAAATATCTGGTCGAAAATTCAACTGTTTTCTTGGAAATTCGTCTTTGGGTTGAGAATTGATCTTTTTTGGTTGACGATTTAATTATTTTGTTTAAATTGCCATACATTTCTACTTGAAATCTTAGGAATTTAAAGCATTTCACATTGAATTTTATATTTTTGTTTTGAATTGAGTATTTTAGCATGATGTCATGGGAACACTGAGAGAAATTGATTATACGAACTGGATAATAGAATTAAAGAATAATACACCGTATAGAAAAATATATTAGCGCGTATAATCTATAATATTTTTCTAATATATGTAGATGTTAACAAATATAATCTCTAGATGTTAGATTCTTATAATCTTCAGGCATTAAAATGTAACATCTCAGATTTTAAAATATGCAGGCGTCTGTGTAGTCTCAGACGATACGTCGCATCGTGGCGCTTCTCATATGCATGCGTTTCCATTGAAAAGGTTATAAATAAGTTACGAAATGATTATTAGTGCTAAATCACATCGGATTTAGATTTAGAAAATGGGTAAGTTTATATTTCTTTTCAGTACACATCACTGCCACTTGTACAAGTACAGAAACTTAGCCTCCTTTACTTTCGTTTTTGTAGTCTTATGATAATAGCCACTTTCCTGCTTATTGTGTTTTTAAAAAATTGAAATGTTTTTCCAGTTCTACTTCCCAACTCGTCTATAAAAATTTTGTACAGGTTTATAAATACGTTTGCACAAATTATTATATATATATTTGAGGTTATCTAATGGACCAGGATTCTAATATGGATATTAGATTTTAAAATCTTGGATTATAGATTTTATTATCTCAGATTATAAAGTTTTATAATCCAAGATCTTATCCTGTAATATCTATTTCTTAATATCTATAGATTGTAGTTCTAATAATCTGGATCGCTGTCCCATAGTCAATAGTCCAAGATTATATCCGGTAACATATGTTTAATTACCGGGTATAATCCATTTTTCTCAGTGAATGCATACGACTTTTTGAAGAAAATATTATATACACGTAAAAGCAAGTCATAAATATACGAATAGTAATTCGTCAAGTGTAGAATATGTATTTTCTCAGTCATGTTCCATTCTTTTGTGGATTGACGACCTTTCAGTGTCACGAAACAAAATAAAATATGCAAAATTTGAGGTTAGTGTATTAGATCGTTTTGATCGGAATCGGATACTCTAACATCAATTTTCGGATAGTTGATTGTATTTCGTGAAACGAAAAGGTTTTCGACCGATAAAGGGAGGAAACAGAATTGCGCAAATGCATTCTACACTTTAAAAATATCCAAAAAGACGTATGCATTCCCATACCAAGATTTACCAACTATGCTAACCTTCCTGACATTTCCACCAATCCTATCATGATCGTGACGTCATGCCACAATACCCAATATTCTGCGAAATATTTGAGTTGTTTTTTTGATTCTATTATATTGATTTTTAGCTGGCAAATTGTACTATTTCAAGGAAATGTTATACTTTTCACGTCGTACGTCAACAAAAATACTTGCACTGGCATACATGACTCGCAAATGCAAGGACGCACACATGCTTACAGTGAGCGCATCGATACCAGGCCGGGGCAGCCAATGAACGCCGCTTGGCAAAATCACGCCACGACTCGCGGTAGAGGTCGGGGCCCTTCAAGCCTTGAAATACCAAAATGTTTACGTTTCGCGGCCCTTGGGATAGGCAAGAGTTCACTGTATATTTAGAAGAATGTATTCCCGTATTTTCGTGAAAAATCACCATATTTGCCCTGTTTTAGAGCATCTTGAGCTGTGAAGCATGCAGTTACCCATAACCATTTTTATGTAACGCAGGCATGAGTTACGCTTTTTATCAGCGTCTTTTTAGTTCTGAAAGTAGCCGTTTGTACAACAGGAGGGCGGATAGCGAATGCGCATGTACGGCGTGGTGTGGAGTACAATTATGCTCATCAGATGATCATAATTATTCTTCGCGTATGCGCATTCGTTGTCGCCCCTGTACGATTCCCGGGTAGAAACTGCCTCTTTATGCCTAAACTAAATATTGGCTCTCAAGAGGCCGCAGCCAGATTTTCTGGCTAGAAAAATCTAGGCTTTCCCTCTGCTGGCCCTCGACAGGTTATT
>CAKNWT010204976.1:0-20302 GCA_932066315.1 Andricus coriarius | reverse complement strand
AGTCCGCGCGCGCGCGCGTGGGTGTGTACAGTTGTGTTTGTCTCTCGCCGTTTGATGCAAATAAAATTAATATTTTCAATCGTTGGGCTCAGTCGTTGCCCTTGGAAGATAGATTTGTAAGATAGATGGATCCCTATAAATGGGATCACTAGTATGAATGTTGAACCCTTATAGGACTCTCCAGTATGATTGTCGGAACCCTATAGACGGGCTTTCTAGTGTGTTTCGCGACCGTGTTTAGTAGCGAAGTACCAGGTCATGAGTACCTGTGGGTGGAAGGTGGGCGAACAACATAATAATAATTAATGGTCACTATTATTGTATAATACTTTTTATAAAATACAAGGTCATCTTCCATAATAATGTATCCTTCTATGAAATGAGGAGATATTGTTAAATGCTGAAGATAGAATCAAATAAGTCGTTAAACTACTCACTTGTCGATATTTTAAAATATTTTTGCCTGTTCTGTATACAGGGTGATCCTGAACTCATCATATTCCTTGTACGCATACATTCCTGGTACAAAACTGAAGAAAAAACTACTGTGACAAAATGTTGTACGATCAATAGTTTTTAAACTATTCAGAGTTGTAAAGAACCAACGGGAGGTCGTTATTTCCGCGCGTACATAAGCATCTTGCGGTGGTTTACGGGTTTATTGGCAGCCATTTTGATTTGCGGCTTTGTAAATAGTTTATACCAAACGATTTGATGCAAATCGGTGAAGGATTGGCTGAGATATTAAGTACAAGCAGGGGATTCTTTCGAAAAACTATATTCGCGGTTTTTTACCTGGAGGATATTCACTACCGCGAATCTGTTTTAAACATTTAGGTGAATATTAAAAAATTACCTTGTTTAAAACTGAGCTCGTCTGCTTCTGCTCCTTCGTAATCGTAAAGTGCTCGAACCGGCACTCCTGGCTCTCCGTTGTCTACCAACGGTTCCCCACCATCCTCGTCCCACTCCTCTTCCTCGAAAGGATTTGATACTTGCTTTGCATTAGTGCCATTTCTGAAATAATTAAACTTGACTCGTATTTTTTATTAGACGCCTAGGCCAGCTTTACAAGGGAAGGTATTCATTATTAAAGCTTACTGTATTTTTCCACTGTAAGTGGCCAATTTATTAATATTCGCGACATTCATCCGTTTTATTACTGAAATTCTGAGATTTTTGCAAGGTGAAGAAGATCTTAGGTAGAAATGGGAAGGATACCGTGGTATTTACATTTTCATAAAAAGACGAACAGAGGGACAGAGATTGAGATGTACTAGTCATATTGTAAGATGAATGGAGGGATAGAGAGAAAAGGAAAGACGGAAACAGGAGAGCTATTGCCAGTCGGTAGACATCTTTCTTCAATAAGCCGGTATCATCCGGTGCATTAGGAAGAGAAAAAAAGCGCGATGTTGGCCTCTTGCTAAAAGGAGGATCGAGCGTAGTTCCCGCGTATGCATGACGCGTGCTTATTTAGTAATATTCTTTATGCACGTTCCTTCTTTTTCCAAAAGCCTTACCTCGAGCTATGACGTACTTAAATGTGCGTACATATATAATAGAAGTGTGGAGTCGTTTATTCGAATTTTTAAAATAAATTTAGACTGGCTTAAAAACATCGGATTTTTCGAAATAGAAAAAAAATTAACTGTATATAAAACCGGCTTAATTTGTTTGGATTATTACAATTTTTTAAATCAAAAGAACTTTTTTTTTTTTTTTTTTAAATGGATCCAAAAGTCAAGTTGAATCTTGGAAATTCGACTTGTTCGAATAATCGAATTTGAAAGATTCGACTTGACTTTTGGATTCATTTCTTTATAAAAAGGAGTTATTTTAATTAAAAAAATTATAATAGCTTAAGGAAATCAAACCGTTTTGATGTACATTTAAATTTTTTCTTTTTCGAAAAATCCAATTTTCCAAGTGTGTCTAAAGTACTAAAAATTCGAATAAATGACTGCACACCTCTAATATATAACATACATATACATACCCATATGCATATTGAATTTCACTCTTAGTAGTAAATAAGTTTAGGATCATGGGTGCGAACGAGATAGCCTTTATTTTGAGGCTGGGCCACGCGTTTCTACTACTTGAACGGTAATTAAAAATATATTTCTGAATTTACTTAAAAACTTAGAATTATGTTTCTTGATTATTAGTTGCTGAAGAGAGGAGAAAAAGTTTTATAAACAAAAATTAACCGCATCTGAGAAAATGGAGCAGGAAGATTGTGAGGAAATTAGCGTTTTTGGCCATTTTTTGAAAGAACGTATGGCGCGAATCTGATTATCTACAGACTGATAATAGAGCCTAAAATGACGGTGAAACCTTATGCTTCAGTATGAGCATATTAAAAATAATATTTCCGTCGACTATGTTGAGCGGTAACAGGTTTTCGATGTACGCGTGTTCGCCCGGCTGGGGAGAAGTAGACAGCAAGCACGCGCGCAGTGAAAACCTGTTACCGCTCAAGATAAATGACGAAATTTTTTTTCTTCAATATAATCATCTTAAGGTACAGGCTTAAGCCCTGTTAGAAGTATCTTGAACGCCAAGTTCGCCCCCAACGTTGTTCTATAAAAAATGGCCAATAACACGTTTGCCATCAATGTTCTTAAAAACTTAACGTGATAAAAACATTTAGCATTCGGATTCGGATTCACTAACCAAAAATCCTTGGAAAAACGTAATGTTAGTCATGGTACAATCAGTACATTTTTTGACGGATGTTGTGGGTTTTCGGCATAATCGAAAAAACGAGTTGATTTGTTTTGCTGTGCTACTATTAATCATTCTTTCTCGGTTCTCGAGTCCAACCCGTCAAAAGCTACTTAATCTCAGCTGCAAATATCTGTACAGGAACCTCGGAGGATCCTGCACATTTTCCTGTAAACGAACCTGTACAGGTAATCTTGACAGTTTCTGTGCAGGGAATTGACAAAGCAGACATTCGTATAGGGTCCTTTACAGTAATTTTATGTCGCTTACAGCTACAATGTTGCCTTCAGTTTATTCCTCGGAGGATCCACATCACTATAGTGAGAGTCACTGGTTATGTCAAAGTACTTAAAAACTAATTTTCGTCAATTAAAACTTAAATTTTACTCTTTGGATAGAGCAGAAGCTATCCTTTTAGCCTAAACAAAATTTAAAAAAATGCCCTATGAAAAAATTATTTATGACCTTAATTTTTGAAGATCAAACATTAATTTTAAAAAATTTTTTGCGGCCAATAAAAAGGGCGTGGAAAACCTATTTACATTGTAGTAAAAAACATTTTTTAATTGTTATTGATAGAGTTAAAAATCGCCGAAGCAAATGATTAGAGAGCGGATTAGCACAACTGTTGACGTCAGCTGGCGAGCACAACTCCACTCTCACATGCTCCACTCTCACGATTCTCCGCATGTAACAGCCGAGCTATGCTCGCTAGCTAATTTTGTAGTTGTGCTAATCCGCTCTCTACAGATTATATACTCTCCAAAACCACTCATCACTTATTTTCATAAATGAAAAATACAAATCCCACAAACGACAATACTTGGGCCAAGGTTAACTTAGATCGGTCAACTTTGATTTTTTGAGTAGGTAAACTTGAGAAATAATGTCCCATATGCATATGCTGATATTCAGGTGTACTTTCCCCTAATAAGGATGGCAAATGATAAGAGGATCACCTATTCAACAATTTATGGCGTAAATTGAATCTATATAAAACTTTTGTGCAATGCAATTTAAGAATATTATTTGAATTCAGAATTTTCGTGTTTTCAGAAATAGTATATTGTGTTACGACGCAGCAAACCCCGTCTTTGACGTCCGAGGCCGATGTTTGTAGTACGAGGTCATCAACGGTTTGCTGCGGGGTAACACACGATATTTTATGCAAAAACGGAATGGTTTTGGTATGCGAGTGTGTGTTGTGGGTGAAGCTGTAATGGGCGCCGTGGTCCGGGGCGGAGCCCCTAGGGGGGTCCGGGGCGGAGCCCCTAGGGGGGTCCGGGGGGCTAAGCCCCCCTTAAGGAAAAATACAATCTTTGATCATAAATACAACAATCATTTTCAGCTTCTTCTTGCAAGTTATAATCCTTAATTTTAGTTGAAGATTCATCTCTTCGGTTCAAATTTTTCTAAACTGGGAATTTAATTATACAATTTTTGGTTAAAAGTTTATCGCTTTAACTGGAAAATTCATGTATTTTGTTGGAAATTCGCCTTTTTTGATCGAAAATTAATCTTCTTGGTTGAAAATCCATCTTTTTGATTGAATATTCAACTACTGCAGTTATAGATTCATCATTTAAATTAAACATTTATCTTTTTGGTTTGAAATTAAATTATTTCACTAGAAGATTTATAATTTTAGTAGAAAATTCATCACTTTGGTTGAAAAGAACTATTTTGTTTAAAATTTTTTTTGTTTGAACATTAATTTGTTTGAAACTAAAAATTTAACTATTTCATTCTTGGTTGAAAATTTATCTTTTTTGGATGAAAATTCAAGTATTTGGTTGAAAATTGATATCTCTTATTCAAAAATGAAAGCATTTCTTTAAAAATGTATATACTTTGTGGAAAATTGGTCTTTTTTTGTCGTTGTTATCGGTTGAAAAAAGACTCGCGGGCTTTCGTGCAATCTGACTCACGTATTACTGCGTGTTGCCGACCGGCATGCTCTGTAGTCTGAACAACTGTATTGCACAGTCTACAAATATCAGTCATATGTACCGCGCATGCGTCAAAAGAGAGAGACAGGAGAGTGTCGCCGCTTGGACCAAAAGCGCATGCGCGCACTCCGTAAAAGTATACTTTTCCGGCGGCCGGCCGCCAAAATACCCCCTCCGACAAAGGAGAACTTCGCGTCCCCCAAACAGGCAGAGAATGATACGAAAACCGTCCGGGTTTCCATAAAATACTTTGAGGGACGGTTTCGCTCAGTAAAATTAAAAAGGGACAAAATAAAAAAAATTATTTATTTTTTTGTCCCTTAAAACATATTTGAGAACTAAGCAAATCGGAGGTGGACATCTGGAAATCATTCCTTGTCAGACCATCTTTGAGGAAATAAGATTTGTCATCAGACGGAATTAATTCTCATGAAATGATAATAATAGCCAAAGTTAATAAGAAATCATGATCAACCCACAAATTTATTTACTAATTTTTAGTACTCACGTGATTGTGGAAGTCCTGCTAACAACATGGTCCTCGTGATTAAGCTTTTCAGAAGATTCTTTCGTCGAACTGATACTGTCTGATTTAGAGTCTCCGTGATTTGTGTCCGTCGATATTATACTACCAACGGGTTTCGACTTCACTTTGTGGTTAACCGGAGGGAAATCCTACATCGATAACATTTCAAAATTAATTAGGAAAAATCAAAGAAATTTTGGTTTCTTTAATCTCAAATAATATTTAGAGAGATTACTTGCTTAAATATTAAATGAATGAAGTTGCTGAGAGGGAATGAATCTATGCTCTCGGGAGTACATGCTCATTAGGGTGGTCCAAAAAACGCTTTTCACCCTAGAGAGCAAGGCCCCCTCCCAAAAGTTTCCATTTCCGGAGAAAGAAAATCCGTAATTTTTTGTTTCGAAATTCGAATATTAACACGTGCCACCGGGCACTTTAAAATCCCATTTAATTAACATTGGGAAATTTAGGATTTTTGAAAAATTGAACTCATACTTCAGGGTTTGATCGAAACGTGTCAAGTTTTTTAGAGATTGAAGAGAACTACCTATGAAATAAAACCATACTAATAACTTTCATTTTTAACTCACCTCTTACCCCTTCCACAGCGCCCCAAATATGACCCAAAAATCAAAAAACTACATTTTCACATATAATTGTTACTTTTTAGCAATTTCCGTCGTCTTTTTTATACAAATAATTACTAATGGACAATTTAAGTATTTCCTATGACTCTTTAAACAATTTTTAGTTGTTTAAACAAATGTAACTTATTTAAACAATGATTTATTCCCAAAAAATGTAAAAAATAATCGTATTTTCTGATTTAAATGTAATAGTTTGTCATTGTTTGGAGAAGTAAATTTTTCAAAAAATATTATATAATTATTTAAACAATTATTGTTTATTCTCAACATTTCTAAAAATTGACCCAGAGATGTCCAGTTTTTTCTCAAATTGGTATCCTATGCTACCTTTTGTTGAATAATTATATAATTTTGATATATATCTTTTAATGTTTAATAAATCTCTATTTGTTTAAACAATTTTGATTTGCTTAAGCAGTTTTTTCGAAAACTTTTAAAAAAGGTAATGAAATAAAATAGATATGATTATTTTTCTGATTGTATAGTGTATAGAAAGAATATATTAACCATTTTTTAATTGTTTAAACAAATATAATTTCTTTAAACACTTATTTTTCCAAAAATATTTTTTAAATCGTATATTCTGAATTAAACATAATATTGAATGATTTCGAGGAGTAGTAAATTCTGTTTAAAACGTCGTGTAATTGTTCAAACAATATTTATTCGTTCAAAAATATGAAGAAAGCAATAAAAAATACACGTTTACAATTTAAATTTTATTATGACTTTTATGATTTATTAAATGAAGCGCCAAAAAGATGTAAGCCATCCATACTCAATTTGGAGGAAATTTGAAGAAGAAAAACAATAATTAATTGTATAAACAATAACATAAAGTTCTTAAAAGAATTTATTACTCCTCGAAATCATTCAATATTATGTTTGATTCAGAAAATACGATTTTAAAAGTATTTTTGGAAAAGTAATTGTTTAAACAAATCATATTTGTTTAAATAATTAAAAAATGGTTACTATATTCCTTCTATACATCATACAGTCAGAAAAATAATTATATGTATTTTATTTTATTTCATTTTTTAAAGATTTTCGAAAAAAAAACTGCTTAAGCAAATCAAAATTGTTTAAACAATTAGAAATGTATTAAAAATTAAAATATGTGTATCAAAATTGTACAATTAGTCAACAAAAAGTAGCATAGGATACCAATTTGAGAAAAAACTGGACATCTCTTGGTCAATTTTTAGAAATGTTGAGAATAAACAATAATTGTTTAAATAATTATATAATATTTTTTGAAAAATTTACTTCTACAAACAATGACAATCTATTACATTTCAATCAGAAAATACGATTATTTTTTACATTTTTTGGGAATAAATCATTGTTTAAATAAGTTACCTTTGTTTAAACAACTAAAAATTGTTTAAAGAGTCATGGGAAATACTTGAGTTATCCATTAGTAATTATTTGTATAAAAAAGACGACGAAAATTGCTAAAAAGTAACAATGATATGTGAAAATGTAGTTTTTTGATTTTTGGGTCATATTTGGGGCGCTGTGGAAGGGGTAAGGGGGTGGGTTAAAAGTTAAAGTTATTAGTATGGTTTTATTTCATTTTTCATTCAGTTTTATTAATTTTATTATTTTTATTTCAGTTTTTATTTTACTTGACACGTTTCGATGAAGCCCTGAAGTATCTGTTCAATTTTTCGAAAATCCAAAATTTCCGGAAATGGAAACTTTTGGGAGGGGGCCTTGCCCTCTACGGTGAAACAAAATTTTGCAATGCATTTTTGGACCACCCTAACGCTCATGTCACAGAATTGTTTCCCGACGAAGTATATAGTTTTCCAAAGGATTCTGGACAAAACATATTTCACTGATTTGAAAATAAAGTTTTTTATGTAACACAAGTGTGGTTTCCTCGCTTTCTTGTGTGCGTTTTGGAGAAGCCAAGTTGGTGGGAAGGTACTTTTTCGTCTTCGACCGAGAAACTGCACTTTCTTTGCCTACGCGCAAGCGCATTCGTTATTGTGACCCATGCACAATATTCTACGCTGTACATGACCCTTTAAACTAACCTCAGACATAAGACGTAATTTCATGAAGCAGCTCATATAATATAATCTTATTACATCAAATATCGTGCGTACCGAGGAAGCAAAGTTCTTTTACGGTCACGCGTATTTAAAATAAATCGCTTACAACTCAAATGCACCTCGTTATGAGTATTTAAACCTATAAAGATGTTGAAGCAGTTTAACAAAAAATTTGTCAACTATTTTTCCAAAACACGACCTTGGCGAATACAGATATTTTAATGATTCTTTGTAGTTCTTTATTATTCTGATAGATCTTTTCGCTCTTATACCGACTCCATCGGAAAATTTAAAATAAATTTTAATTGACAAAATGGTATCGGTCTTGCTGAAAACGTCAAGAGTAAAAACGCACGATCAAGCAAAGTGTCAAGAGACTTTTTTTGGAACTTCTCACAAGAAACCACTTTGCTCTTACGAATTTTTGGCGTATCTCGTCTTGTTTTTGAAAAATGCGAAATTTCCTTTTCCAGAAAAAATTTAATTTTCTCTTCTCCAAGACCCAAGTGCAAGATGAACTCTTATGAGTTATGGGATATATTCACCATATTACTACCAAGGTAAAAAAAAGAAGAAAAAAACGGTTGAGTTTTTGCGAGAAGATCTATCAGAATAAAAAAGAAACCATAAAATATTTATATTGGTTAAGATGGTACAACACTCAGAAAAAATTGCCAACAAATTGTTGATAAACTACCTCACCTGATATATAAGTTCAAATACTCAAAACTTTATGAAAAAAATATATCATCCCATCGCTGAAACAGGTTTTGTCTACTGTTTTTTGGAAAACAACATACTTACATCATCCGGAAACAATTCTGTGATCTGAGCCTGCCTATCCTGCCCGAATTGAAATAAATTCACCCATTGGTGAAATATTTTGACAGTAGAGATCACCCCAAAGTAGATAATCATTCATTAAAAGCAAAAATATGTGTAAAATAATTAATTTTAAATTATAAACATATATAGTATCTTGAATATTAATTTAATAGAATTATTAATTTTTCATATGTTTTCCATGTATTCATATTTATTTTTAATTAATGATTATCAACTTACTATAGATTGTATTATCTAAATACAAAGTTTAAAAAATTACAGTCAAGCATACCTTCTTTGTAATGAAGTAGTCTATAAATTAGGGTGGTTCAAAAAAACAAGTTTTGAAAAGTTACAGTGCACCTTGATATGTTTTTTTCTAAATCATGAAAAAAGATTACTATATACTTTTAAATTACTGTATAATTTAAGGATAAATGATTTTTAGTACAGGTCTCTGAATTCCTCTTGGTTTCCTTTAGAATTTCAATATATTTTTAAACTACAATAATCTTAACATATGCCCAACAATATGAAGAACACATCAAATAATTTTTTATTCATCAAATTCACCAATGCAGTCATATTCATCTTGTAACTCTGCACAATTTGCGTTCATTGAAATTTTCTCTAAAATCAATATTCTAAAAGTAATTAATTGTTCGAAGTGTATTTATTAAAACATAGAAACATGTGAAATACAACGTTTTTTGTATTGTTGAATGTTATTTTTTCAATTGTTTTGCATAAGATACAGTAATGGCCAGAAATGTCAGTTAACGCAAAAAATCTTATTTAAAACATTCGTCTCTTTTCTCGTGGTTAATAGCATGTAAATAAAATCGACATATTTTCCATTTTTGACGAATTTTTGATTCTCATATTCCACTTCCTGCATGCTTAAGGGAAGTGAATGAAAAACAATAAAAACTTCGCTGAATTGAAGTTTAAAATCTCCTATTTAAAATGAGACCAAGAGCATAATGAAGTATTTAATTGTCCTCAAATTATCGTGAAAAATCTTGAAGCGTGTCCAAGACGAAAATTGGTTCGTCGAGCGGCAGTCCAAATTCCTTTTTTTGTTAATGCGTGGGAAACAACAAACGAAAGACTGCGGCCACTACTCAACAACTCGATTTTCGTCTGGGGCACGTTTCCAAATTTTTCATCATAATTCGAGAACCAGTAAATATTTCATTATGTTCTTGGTTTCATTTTAAAGAGGAGATTTTACCCTTCAGATTAGTAAAGTTTTAATTTTCTCCACTAAGTGCCCTTAAACATGCAGAAAGTGGAGCTAAGAATCAAAAATTGGTCACAAAGGAAAAAAAAACACGAGAAAAGAAAGGCATATTTTTGATACGATTTTTTTAGTGGACTGACAATTCTGGCCGGTACTACCCGTTATGAGGTAAAGATGAAAACTTCCACAACAGGAAAAATTTCTAAAGCAATACTAACTGGACATCATCAACATTTGTGGTATCTGAACCAGAAAATGTTTTCCCTTTTTTTTATTTCGCAGTCTAAAATTGGACACTACATTCCTAAAAGATGTTAAAAATTGGAACAGGCGCAAATATTGTTAGGTAGTTAGAGGGAGAATGAAATCATTAAAATGCAACAGTGACTGTACTCAACGAAATGATGCTTTTGCAAATACTTTCCATAAATTCCTCATGAAGAGCGATGAAGAGAAGCAACTAATTTTTCAAATTTCAGAGGATTAGAACAATTAAAAAGATAACATTCAACAATACAAAAGCATATTGTGCATCACATATTTTTATTCGTAAATGTTACTTAAACAGATAATAAACATGGCAGGTTCTAGTTTAGGAGATATTCGGGTTTGTCGTAGACATGGTTTAAAATGATTATTTTCGGGTTTTAGTGAGGGTTAATACTAGGACCTATACTGAAACTATTGGTACTATACTCATGCCCCGAAAGTAAACGAAAGTGGGTAAATTTTATGTTGGAAGAAAAAGCATAACACCTTCTTATCGCACCTTCAATAGCACTCGCCAACTTTAATGTGTTATTCTCGAAACGTAGGCTTTCAAAGTTCCAACTTCAAAAATGTCTCAGTGACTCGTTGTTCAACCTAAAGGGTTCGTATTGGGCTTAAAATGCCGTGAATTCATCCGGCTCTATAACACTATATGGAACTTCATATCGATCATAAGGGCCTGTTTCATGGAGGCGCCCGCATATACTGAGTAACCTTTAAACAAATATTAATTTTCAAAAATTTGATATCAGAAAAAATTGCAGTAGATGAAAATTGTGCAGATTTGCAAGAATAATTCGACTGTATTTTCATATTGTTGGTCACATGTTGAGATTATCGTAGTTTAAAATCGTCCTTAATTATAGAGGAAATACAGATGAATTTAGAGACCTATATTTGAATCACTTATCCATATTAATTTGAGAGATATTCTCCATTAAAGCTTTAACGTTTTTTCGGATGTTTTTTTAATCACATTTATATAATTAAAAAAGGGTTAAACAACCACCGCAGGGTCCCACTGGGAGCAACTGACATCTGAAAATGACACCGGCTCCTAGTAGATCCGCGGTAAATCACACATAGGGCCACGTCTTACGACCGTGAGATGGGTGGCCATAGGGCACGACGAAATCACATAGAGAGGTCGGCGAAAACCTCGTGTGTCTTGAGTACACGAAGCGACCCAAGGATGACAGCTCGCTGCATCCATCTTGCAAGTGCCTTGGCATATTTTTGGCACGCGGGTATGGCTTCAAGGTTACGAATCAGTAATAGTTTCGCACCTCCAAGAGCACCGATCGTAGGGACAATTACTTTCAGAGAATATTTTGGGTACAGTCGTTGCAGCTCCTTTGTATGGTCTTGATACCTCTCCTACTTTTCCTTCTCCTTGGCAGTGATGTTGGAGTCAGCCGAAGCCGAGAGTTCGAACACGAATATAGTTCGTATCTCGAAGTCTTGGAGAATGATGTCAGGCCTCGAGTGTGCATTGTAGACTGCTGTCCGAAAATCATAGTTCAAGATAATTTGGCACTTCTCGTTTTGAACAGCTGACTATATCTCCCTCGGAGCGTTCGGCAGGACCCGCTCTACACCTATCGTTGGGAACTTCCTGACATAAAATGCGGTGACGGTATACTAAGGTGGAAATGTCACCGTCCTGGCATGCAAAAATGAAACTGAAATGAAAATGTCGAGTAGCTGTGGGCGGAATTTTTCAACCTCTTTGTTCGTTAATTCGTCTTTTAGAAGTAATCCACCAAGGGTTTCGGCCACCTGCTCCGCATCTTTGCAAAGGAACGCTCATTTGCCAATCATCTCGTGTTTTCTGACCATTTTTAGGAGAGGATCTCTGCCATTTGCAAAGGTGTAAGCTGTACTAAGAACAACTCGGTTATGAAAACATTGGAGATTCAGAAGTCCGGTGAGATGATTAATCGCAGCACGGACGAATTGATATGCAAGCTCTTATGCATATGCATGATATCACGCCAGGCGATATCAAGGGCCGTAAGCTCGTTATTCGTACATTGAACCACCCCGAACGAGTAGTATAGAACCGGGACGGCAAGCATGTTAGTCGCAGATACCTTGTTCAGCGCCGACAGATTTTAAGACCAAATCAGTCGAAGAAATTGCTTGTATCTGCTTCGGAGATACTCTTTCAGTGATGTTACGCCCTGAATGCAGCTTTGAGGCACGCCCAGGTATTTATAGGTCTCTCCAATGTCAAGATGTCTAATAAAATTTCTATCCACAAGCTCACGACACTTTGGCACTGGAGAGAACTATATATTCCGGGGCGTGCCACAAAGCCGCATTCAGGACGCCACATCGATTAAAAATTCTCTCAGATGTAAATACAAACCTCTTATCCGACAGATATGATTCTCCGAATTGTCGGCGAGAAACAAAGTATCAGCAACGAACATACTTGCCATCGCGGTAGTAATCTATTCATTTGTAGTACTATGGACGAAGGACAAGGTCAGACACCTCGATATCGGTTCACGAAAAGTTATGGACATGAACAAAAGCATGCACCTTGAGTCGTCTGTTCCGCAAATGGACGAGACCCTCTTCCTAAAATGGTCAGAAAACACAAAAAATTGGGCTAAGGAGCGTTGCTGTATAAACCAGCGGAGAAGGCTGCTGAAACACTTGGCCCTGACTTGAATATCAGAGATGAGCAAAATGCATCAAACATTATCCATCTCTAGTAGTGACTCCTGAAGGCCTGGATCAAGAAAGCACAGGAGAAAAACTTCCGTGAACAGCATGTGAAGGATCAGTCGATGTGGTATGAGCTAACATTTACTTTCCTCAGATCACCCAGATTGAAGACGGGCACGGAGGGTTTCATTTGGCGTATCAAGAAGGTGTAATTTACACTTTAGCATACCGTTGACACATTTTGAGCCAAGACATTCCCGATGATAGCTGCAGAGCATGTCATGTACACCCCAAGCACCTAGGACACACACTACCTAGTTGTCTAACTCATGCGGGAGCAACGTGCAACCAATGGCACTATTCGGCACTAAGAGTGCTTTATATATCAAGCATACGACTCCGCCTGTTCCAAAGACAAGAATATGAGCCGCAGATGTCAGCGCAGACTATGAAAAAGAGGAAATCCGTTGTGGGACCTACAGGAAAAAAACCACGGACTTTAAGAACACACAATGT
The DNA here is from genome assembly GCA_932066315.1 of Andricus coriarius. NCBI lineage: Eukaryota > Metazoa > Arthropoda > Insecta > Hymenoptera > Cynipidae > Andricus > Andricus coriarius. The sequence continues at coordinate 6,857 of CAKNWT010204976.1, read as the reverse complement.
CTGTAATACCTCCTACTCACTCAACGAGCAGGAGGAGGCAGGATTCTATAGATTCTCGTCCACACAGGGTATCAAAAAAGCTTAGAGCCCCACAGGTCCAGGCCTTAACGCTCGCTCAGGTAGCCAACTGAGCCTTTGCAAGCACAGTTTGAGATTCAATACATATAGCCAAACTGAGGGTAAAAATATCAAAAGAGATTAACGCGTTTCTCAAGGCGGGGATATCGCTTAGATTTCTGGTGAACCTGAAGATCCTAAGGTCGTGCTAGAGCCTCTGAATTTCAAATATTCTACTTCTGCCATTTTAAGGGAAAAGTAGGAAATCCCGTAGACGTAATCAGGGCTTAAAATGCTCTGGGAAATTAAGATTAGCTCGGGGTCTGCATCAAGAGGTTTTTTACCTGACCATGTGTTCAGAAGGGCTAAGCGTAACGTTAAGGGCTGGAATGTATCTAAGGAATCATTCTCGAAAAATTAAAGCTTGTACATTTATCTAAAAAAAGATTGAACAATATCTGCGTAGAATATCGCAGCAAATTCTCTACAGAGGGCTCTAATCACATCATTTAAGAATGATTGCCAAATAAGTATAATCGGGACTGGAAAAGGGGCTGACTATTCAAATAATCACCTCGAGTGGCTCCGCAGCAAGGCCAGAAGATCGTATAACTTGGTAAATAAGCATAACTTAAATCCCGACCGGGATCTCTACAAGGGGGCTCGGAAAGAGTACAATGCAAACATTACTAATTACCAGAAGGAAAGATAAAAAGGATTTTGCGATAAACCAATAAGTATTTCGGAAACGGACGACCAAGAGAACTGGAAGGCGGGGGGTCAGAAAAACAGACTGAATGGGTCTTTACTTCACGGTTCTTATCTGTGAAGAAAGTAGGATGGACAGTAAAATCAATCGCATCCTATAAATACGGCTTGCGAAACTCTTCGGGGCAAGCATTTACATCTCCAAACTTAGAAAGGAAGGCCACGCGGTATCCAAAGACTCTTGCCTGATCAGCTTCACGTCCTTTATATTGAAGTTTTAAAAGCTGGTGGAGAGATAAATTCGAGATGAGGTGCTCCGTGGAAACTGAATGCTGCTCTGAAAAAATTAAAGCAGCAGCTTGAACAGGGGGCTATTTGGTGGGCACCTTCATAGATATCGAGGGGGCTTTATCACTACCCCACCGAAGGTTGTTTGTCAGGAAGCTTTGAGAGTTGCAGGGCCGAGGTGGTTAGAAAGTTAGATCAGGAGCCTCCTTCAATTAAGGGCTCTCAAAATCAGCTTAGTGGAGCGCTGCGTTGAAGGAGGTGCATCACGGACATGCCCACTGGCAACCGTATTACGATCTGTTCGGATTGCTTAACGTCGCTGGCTGCAGTTAACAACCTAGAAATTACATCTGAACTGGTTTGAGAATGCAACAATGAATTAAACCAAATCGCAGGAAACAATGACGTGGCACTAATATGGGACATAGAGGGTATCCCAAGGTTATTGCAAACGTATCACACAGATTGATTGCTGAAAACTGAAACCGTATCTTACAGTCAAAAAATGTTGAATACTCAGTATTTTTTTAATGCAGAAGGTCAAAACAGACCAATCACGTTGCGTCCTTCAATGTCGGACAGTGGTGCTTCAACTGAGAAAAAATCCTCGAAAGTAATGCAATACACGTTAAACAGTATTCTCTTGCACAATAGTGAACTTCGAAAACAATTTCACAGCGAGGAACAGTGAAATGATTTGCAAAATAATAAACAATCAAATTTTATTTATGTGTAAATAATTGAAGTTGTTCGTCCATTATTGTACCGTACGGTCAAATTCATACCAGTCATAGAGTTAATGGGTATTCGTAGCGCAATATTAAATGCCCCAAAACAATATTAAAGCTTGAATTATTATGTTCGTTTTTTAAATAAACGGAATTAGCAATGATACACTAAGTAGAAAATTACGAACCTAAATAAACAGTGATAGTTATGTCTTATGCAAAGGTCCTTCATAGACCTGAAATTATTATTTGAAGCTTTATTAATGCCTTGGACAGTGTTCAATGTATTTGAAACTGTTTTCCGGACTTGAAGGTCCTCCGAAGACTTGAAATTATTTTTCGGAGTTTGTAACTTCGTCGAACAGTTTTCAACTTATTTAAAACGGCTGATATCGAGTAATTTTCCATTACTTTAACGTGCTTCGAAGACTTGAATTAACAGATAAAAAAATGAAGTAAAAAAATAACTTTATTTAATAACAGTTTCCAATAATCAAGAGACCTTCGAGTCACGAAATAATGCACGGTAGCAGTTTCAAATAATAATTCTTAGTCTTCTGAGAACCTGCCATTCAGAAAATATTTTAAGAGAACTGTGGTTCACGGTTTGTTAATTTTTTCACAGAGAAACAATATATAAGCAAATAAAGTGACAAAATTGGCCATTTCAGCTTTGTGAATTTTTATCTGAAGAAAACATACAGAAAGTAACTCACAATTACCTGAAATTATTGCATTCGCACTTATACGACAGATATAATAATAATAAGATTAAACATAATCATTAAAAACAATTTTTATAAACAAATTCCTAAACAATTTTCTAACCGGCCGTTTCCTCGAAGAAAGATTTTTTTTTTCAAACTTTTGTGGAATGACTTTTTTTGCGATGATGAACCAATGAAATTAATTTTAAAATAATGTATTTGATTGTTATAAACGTTTATTAAAACAAAAACTAAAATGTATTATTTTTATATACAAAAGAGACGTTTTTTTCCTAAATAACAATTTGCGTAATTGTACATAACAATTTCTATTAAAAAATGTCACAATCTGCCGTCTGAATGTAGAAAAACGTTATTTTTTCTTTGATAATTTTTGTGGTAAGCTTACTTGTGATATTGAACCAACTATCTTTTTCACATAGAACGGAGACCAGCAAAGTGAAGTAACAACTGATATTTACAATATTAATAATATGGCGACCCCATCGCCCGAGAGTTCCGGCTCTTGTAGTCAGTCACGTTGCATTGGGCTAACTCCCCAATGCAACGAATTATGCGGTTACGTCTTCAGTATCGCACAGTGCCACCCATAAAAGACCTTTCTCGGATGGAGGCCATGGTTCAGTTGGGAGTGGCAATAGGACCGAATCGAGGCGACACGACGACCAGGCAATGGCCCCGGACAAACGCGAGAACATAGTTTTAAATGGTCGGACCAACTCAGGAGGGACATCCTTACCTGTTAGCAAAGAAGCTAACCGGCGCGAAGATGATTCATGCAGAGGTTACATGAACGTTGGGTCAATATGCACCCGGAATCTGCTCATAAAATGCCTCAGTATTTAAAGGATCAGGTATCCTTTTTGCGCAAAAACGCATATGAAGCTCTTTATCAGCAAGAAGATCATCACCCTCCAGCGAACATACCACCGGTTTCAGCAAGACCACATTTGCAGATAGCCGATTATGCCAACATGAGAAGTTGGAGATCAAAAATCCACCAAAAAGTCTTTCTCAGGATGGAAAAATTAACTGAAGCTAATAATGCTCTCCCCGATTTGGTCCCTGAAGATGTTAACCTCTGGAATCTGAACTTTGCAGTTTACCAGAAGGCAGTCTCTCTGCTTAGCGACAATCGAAATAATGATACTTCAGTAAACCTGAGTAAGACTCGCGTGTGTATTACACAGCTTCATTTTAAAATTAAAACGGCGAGACGGCATACATGAAATATTCAGAGCGTAATTAGCTACACAACATAAAATAAAAGATTCACTCCAAAAGTTAGGGCACTTGCTCGAAACCTTAGGTTAGCAAATCACACGCTGTACAAGTGTAAACTGTCGACCATCAAGTAGCACTGGACGCAAAAAAAAGATCTCTTTCAACAGCCAAAGAGCGCCTTGAACGGTGAGTAAAGTGGATTCAGGAAAATTCCACCTTTTCTACTCATCCTTCCGGTCTGTTCAAGTCTTCTGGGAGGAAGTATATGAAGATACCAATGAGCTAGATAAAGACGGTTTAGATATATCACTCTTTCGTAATTTTTGCCAACGGCAAAGTTTGCAAGATCCAGAGGAAGGGTCTCCACAAATTATTGCTGAAGAAGTGAAGAATATTATCGCTAAAACTAAGAACTTTTCAGCGCCAAGTCCAGATAAAATCAACAACTTTTGGTGGAAGAAGTTCACTTCTATGCACCAACATCTAGCTCGTATATTTACTACTTTCTTCATCGGAGAACAACCAATTCCGCAGTGGATAGTGGAAGTACATACAGTACTGATGCCTAAAACCGGAGATTTGTCAAGTCCGAAGAACTACAGGCCCATAGCTTGTTTAAACACCTGCTACAAGCTATTCACTGACATGCTCAAAGAGAGGATATTAACATCTATCGAGCCGGTATGGAGTGCAATAGTTGAACAACGTGGATTCAAGAGAGGGCTGGCAGGTTGCAGGGAGAATCTGTTAATAGACAGGTGTATTACCCAGAACTCGATCAGATATCGACGCAACTGTCTACGGCTTGGTTTGACTACCGTAAGGCATTCGATAACACAAATCATGAGCTACTTATCAAGCTTCTTGAGTGCCTGGAGGTGCACCCAATAATAGTGAGATGCATGAGAGAGCTGTTGATCTTGTGGCGGAAAATATTTGTCATAAGATCTGACAAAAGACAAGTGACTACCAGCTATATCACATATAAGAGGGGGGTCTTCCCAGGAGACTCTCTAAGTCCGATACTTTTCTGCATCTGCCTCGTACCTCTATCTATTGTGCTTCGAGGCAAAAGCTCTGGATACCTATGAGGCCCGCCGAACAGAAGAGAATATAAGGCCAACCACCTTTTATACATGGACGATCTAAAACTCTTTCTCTGTTCAAAAGAGGTCCTTGACGTCCTTGTGGCGGCGGTGAGTGGGTACTCTAAAGCGATTAGCATGAGGTTTGGACTGGACTAGTGTTCCTGCGTCTATCTACACAAAGGAAGACTAAAAACTACATCACGGGGTGACTATCAAGATGTTCAACTCATAGGTGGAAATACCATTCAACATCTTGGTAATGAAGAAACATATGCATAGCTTGGAATACCGCAAGCAGAAACCCAAGATGTGTGTGTGTGTGTGTTCAAGAAGGCCCTTAAAAAAAGATATCGCAAAATTCTCAGAAATATTTGGGCTTCCGAATTGTGTGGGAAGAATAAGATCCAGGCGACCAATATGCTGGCCGTTCCTATACTGCTTTACACGTTTGGTGCAGTAAAATGGAACGTCGATGAGATGAAGCAACTTGAGCGAAACACACGCACAGATTCTCTTATGCGACTCGTACATCAACATGAAGTCGTCAATATTGTGGTGTTTCTATACAGTGCCGCAGATAGGGCCGCAAAGGACCTTGGTCTCCCATTTGATTCCAGCGACACTACACATGGCCTAGGTAAATTCTACGATATTATACGTAGAGAAGAGATGGGTCTATCCAAAATGTTTCTTAAGTCTGCTGCATTGAGATCGGAGACTGAGGGATTTCTTTTTGCCTGTCAAGACGGCGTTATAGACGCCTTAGTTTACGGCGAGCGCATAATGAATGCACGTGTAGGCAATACCAACTGCCGAGCATGCAAGCAAGAGCCAGAAGCACTTGGACATGTTCTCAGTAGATGCTCGAAGTATGTATGCTACGGATACATAAAGAGACACAATGCGGCTCTAAAAGTGTTATATTACCATCTTCGGTACTAATATGGTGTTGATCGAATGCCCGTCTTGTTATACACCCAGGGGAAACTTGAGTCCGTTGTGAAGAATGATCAGTGAAAGATATACTGGAATTTCTCATTCTCCGCCACTCAACGTACCCGTGCTAATAAACCTGATATTGTCCTCCAATTTCGGAAGACGAAGCTAATTTACGTGATTGAATTCTTGGCACCAGCCGATGGCAATATTACGGCAAAGGAGGAAGAAAAACAGGCGAAATATCAAGCTCTTCTTTTCGAGCTGAGCAGGCTGTACTCAGACTACGAAGTCCATCTTGTAGTTCTCATAATCGGCTGTCTTGGAGTTATGAAAGCTTCATTTCTTAGCCAAATGAACAAGATTCCGGCTTGCCAGCGTCAGGCTCAATCCATCGCGAGCCGAATGTAAAAGGCTGTTCTTCTGGGATAACTTCATCTGGTCCGTCAACACTGTTGCTCATAACATTCTACAAAGATTGGTAGCTCTAAAAAAGTATCCAGAGGTGAAACCTTTACCTCCGACTGTGCCGTCTGCCGCGTAAGGTCATCTGCGGCTAGAGACCGGACTTCAAGGAACAGTGTCGTATGAAGTCTCTTGCGTAAATTTGCCGCTCTTGTTTACCTTCTAGGATAGAAGGAGCAGGAATGGATGACGTACACGTTCCAGTTGCGTCGGGATTGGTACTGTAAGGAACCATGATCGAAGCTTCTGGAGCCTACAACTTCTCATAATAATAAGATTATAAAAAATTTAATTAAATAAATTAAGATTCAGCACTAGAATCAATCTTGGATTCGAAATGTTCTATGAGTTCTTCGATTTCTCAACCCTGCGTCCCCCACGTGTAAGTGAGGGACACCATTCCCCACGTGGGGTCTACATGAGCCCCACTCACTTTCACGACGCAAGCGGTGTGGAATCGCATTGGACCGGCGTCAAAAAATTATTTTTGTTTTTTAATAACACGAACAAAAATATGGTAGGTAATCAAAGCAAATAGGATTCAAGTAGAGAGTTTAAAATAAAGGTTAAACCTTATCAGATACAAAAGACAACCTCCTTATACTACTGACTAACGAAATCACACTTCAGAAATA
>CAKNWT010204971.1:0-13254 GCA_932066315.1 Andricus coriarius | reverse complement strand
CAATTTGCATTAAAGAAACCGCAAAAAAATCATAATTAGCGCTAAAATCTCGCAAAACCCATTTTTTCACTTATGAGGTTTCTTTGGGACCCTATGAAACAGACTTATGGGGGTGATATTTGAAAAGTGATATTTTATTTGTATTCTATGGCTGATTGTGAAGAGAAATTTTGAGTTTCAACTCGATTGAGATAATATTGAGGATTCTGAATAAGATTTACAAAAACGTCTTTTTTTCTTATGGGAAATACATATTAAACTTCATGGGGCTTGCGGCACCCCTGGATCTAATTTTTTTTCAAAACAAAAAAAATGGATTTATTTTTGGGTGGATTCGAACAAATTTAGCGGGTGTCCCGATAAAAATAAAAAAAAATAATTTCCAATGCATTTTTGGACCATCCTACTGCTGGTGTAGACAGTATTAACGCTGAAATGCTTAAATAAAGTGGCGATTACATACCTCACAGGTTGTGCGAATTGGTAAATTTATGTATTGAGTTGGCAGAAGTTCCAGATGACTGGAAAACAAGCGATTATCGTACCAATATACAAAGTAAAGGGAGATAAAAGCAACAGCTACAATTACAGAGGTATTAGCTTATTAATTACCATAAGTCAATTATATTCAAAATTACTTATGCATAGGGTAATGAAAATAACAGAAGAAAAGATATGGGATGTCCAAAGTGGATTTATGCCAGGAAGATCGATCATATGCGGATCAAATATTTAGCTTAAGACAGACCACAGAAAAAAGTTTGAAAGTAGGAAAGAGAGTCTTTTTTACAATTGTTGACCTTGAAAAAGCGCTTGACAAGGTGGATAGAAGTAAATTTTGGGAAGTCCTGAAAGAGTATGGAGTCAATGGATGGCTCCTACAGGCAATGAAAACAATATATGCAGGTAGCAAAGCGAGCGTGAGGGTTAATGGGAGACTGAGTGACTGTTTCTATATTATGCAAGGTGTTAGACAAGGACGCATTATGTCCTTATAGCTGTTTATTATATTCATGGACAAGTGTCTAAGAATGGCCCTCTTCGACGAAGAAGGTGTGGATCTCGGGACAGTGACGGTACGTGGGTTAGCTTTCGCAGATGATTAGCTTGTTATGGCAGAGTCAATCGAAGACTTACAAAGAATGTTGACCATACTGAATACAAGCATGAAGAACATGGGCCTCAAAATTAACACAAATAAAACAAAAATTATGTTGTATGATGGAAAGGGTGAGAAAACAATGTGCAACATTGTCCTGAATGATGAGAGAATAGAACAAGTTGGTAAGTGCTTATAACTTGGTAGGGTATTCACTAGTGATGGAAAGATAGATGGGGAGTTAGATAGGCGTATAAAGGAGGGTAAGAAGGTTATTTTACAAGAAATAAAAATATATCAAGTAAAGCTAAAAGGGCAATACATAATTCTATATTTATACCGACTGTGCTGTATGGCAACGAGACCTGGACCTATCAAGAAATGGATAAGATTAAAATTAACGCGATTAACATGAAATTCCTAAGCATGGTATGCGGAAAGACACGGATGGACAAAGTGAACAATAAGATAATTCTCAAAGAATGTGGTGTAGTGGAGACATTAGTTAATATATGTGAAAGAAATTCTTTGTGGTGGTTTGGGCATGTTGAGAGAATGAAAAACCTTAATTCGAAGAGACATAAGAAGTCATAGAAACACAAGAGCTTGCATGAAAAAATGCATGGACGTGAAGGAAGCTAGAGAGGTATGCCAGGAGAGAAAAGTGTGGCGTCAAGTATTTTATAAAAAAGTGTCAGTTTTTTTACCCTCTGAACCCAAAAAACAGGTTTTACGAATGCGTCTGTCTGTATGTATGAATGCGTGTATGTATGTATGACTATATGTATATCTGCCTGTGAGTACGATAACTTTTGAAATAATTAATCTCATAGATTGACCTTTGGTACACTCTTTTAGTATCGGAAACTGAAGGTCAAGTTCGTTAGTCAGCTATTTTGGATAAAAATTCAAAAAGTTAGAGCATTTTCAAAATTGTTAAGACAATTTTTTTAAAAATTTAATAATTCTATGAATGGATATTTGTAGTAAGCGGAAAGTCGAACAATTTATCCTTACGTTTGCATCGTTTGCGAAAAAAATTCAAAAATTATATTTTTAGGAAAAAAATTCTGCGGGCCTCAAGAATTATTTAGCATAAATCTGATAGGATGCTTTTCCTCTACGAGCAGAAACGTTTTAGAAATATTGGGAAGAATAAAAAAGGCGGGTTTTTCCAGAAAATCTTTTTTATTTTTTCATCAAATTTTGAAAACATGAACAAAATATTTGCTGAAAAACCTCACATTTTTTATGCTTTCAAATGTTAAAAAAAAGTTTCTTCTCATAGGAGAAAGGCATTCTATCAGCTTCATGCGTGATAAATTATGTTTGAAGCCGAAAGAAATTTTGTTCCTGAAATATAATTTTCCAATTTTCCTCGCAAACGATGCCAGATTTCGCAAAAGGGCAAGGGATAATTTTCATAAAACTCTTTTAACATTCAAACTTTTATCTCGAAATTTTTTCGTACCTGTCGTTTGCGAGAAAAATAAGAAAATTCGATTTTATGAAACAAAAAGTTTGTTCGAGAATTTGTGCAATTTTAATGAACTTTTTTGAACACAATAATACATAATTAAACTGTATCATAAACTATCGGTAATAATACTAATTATAGACAAAATACAAATTATTGTCTTATTTAAAATGTTATGATTCTCCGTAGAGGTTATGTTTTATAGGCCGGACGAATAGCAGGTGTCTGGTATCCGGCGAGTACGGATATAATCAGCCAGTTTGAAAAGTCCAATTTTAAGGCATTTATTTTTTTTTAAATTTGAAAACATAAACTTGCACTGAGAGAGAGAACGACTCAAAATTATAGATATAACCTTTCTAGCTAAGAGGGCGCCATTTGACGTAAATAGCGGACTCACAATTCAATTGAAACCTGGAATAATTTACGCAGCTGCTGCTAGGCACTTGTGGTTCAGATGTACCTTTTTAGAAGTTAATTTACGAGGCAGATGATCGCAGTATCTTGTAACTATTTTATTGGAAAGATAATTCGCTCATCAACCACAACTCTCATGACCACACCACCATGCTCTGTCCGCTTCGAACGCGGTCGAGAATCCAGCCAATCCAGCAGGAGAGTGCACAGTTGCTAACTGCGTACTTTTTTCGGTCACGATAATTTATTATTTTTAAATTACTATTAAGTTACTATTTGGAAATTTTAAGAAACTATTTGTAATTTTCAGACATCGTTTCTGAATTTTGACAAAAATTGAGTAAATTTATTATAAAAGTTATTGAATTTCGTTTTCAGCAACCTAATTTCGTATATTTCAGTTACTCTAGTATCCTAAATATGTCGAAATTTTGCGAATATTTTTACCAGTGCAGTTGAACTGTAAAGCAAAAAAGTTGTATTTTCAACAAAATAGTTAAGCTTTCAACTCAATAGTTGAATATTCAACCCGAGAAGATGAATTTTCCACCAATTGATCGAACTCTTAAACAAATAAAATTGAATGATTTTTCATCAAAATAGTTCAATTTTCAACTAAAGAATTCACCTTTCGGAAAAATAATTAAATTTTTGACAAAATAGTTTAATTTTCAACCTGCGAAAATGAATTCTCAACAAAATACGTAATAGTGGTATTTTTAACAAAAAAGATAAAATTTCTACCAAAAGAGATAAATTTTAAAACTGAAAAGACAAATTTCCAACCAAGAAGATGAATTTTTTTACCAAAAAAGACGAATTTTCATAAAAGTATATTAACTTTCAAACAGATAGTCGAATTTTAAAATAAAGTAGATACTTTTTTAACCAAAAATGATAAAGTTAAATTTTCAGTGAAAAAAATTAATTTTCGATAAAAATTAACGGCTTTGTTGCCAAGAAAGAAAAAAAGTTAAATTTTTGACCAAAAAATAGTAAATTTTAAATCAAGAAGATTAGCTAATAGTTTTCAAGCAAAAAAGATACATTTTTATACGAAAATGGAATAATTAAATTTTCACTTGCAAAAATTAATTTTAAACCAAAAAAAATTTCAATTATAATAGTTGATTTTCAACCAAAGAGATGAACCTTCAATGAAACAAAATGTAACAAAGTAGTACAACTTTTACCCAAGTAGTTGAATTTTTAATTGAAGAAGATCAATTTTCAATAAAATAGTTAAATTTTTAACCAAATAGATGAATTTATAACTGACATAAAATAATGAATCTCTAACTGGAATAGTTTAATTTTCAGTTAAAAAAATTATTTCCAACAAAAAAACAACGAATTTTTAAGCAAAGAAATGAATTTTCAACTTAAATGGTAAATCTTTAACAAAAAAATGATTATCTAAGAAATTGGTTTAACCTTTAACCAAGTAGTTCAATTTTCAACCAAAAAATATGAATATTCAACAAAGAATGTAATAGTAGGAATTTAAACTAAAAATGACATTTTGTTTGTTATAAAAAACAGTTGAATTGAACCAAAAAAGTCAATTTTTCAACAAAACAGTTGAATCCTCAACCAAAGAAGAATAATTTTATTTTAAACCAAAAAGCTGCATTTTTAGCCAAAGAAAGAATACATTTATACTAAAGCAAATACATTTTTAATTTAAAAAGACGGATTTTGAATAAAATATTATATTAGGGCTGCCGCAAAACATTTTCAATATTTTCTCATATTTCAATATTTCCTGACCATTATTATTCAAAGAAATATTTTACTTAGAATATTTTATAAACAAAATAAGACAATTTCAAGTTGAAATGAAAAATGATTAACTTTGATTTTGATGTCATGGTTTTTATCTAGGGAAATATAGTAAATAATATGATGCTAGTGTTTTCTGTATACTAGGTCTAAAATAAATATTTTTTGAACATTAATTGTTATTTTTATAAGTTGTGAAAAAAGATTCTTTAGCTCCGCTGGGATCCGAACCCAGGTCTTTCAGGAATTTCCACGTCTTTAGGAATTCCACCTGTAAGGGTTGTGAAGAAAAGAATCTTGACTCTCCATAGCTTAGTGGGTAAAAGCATCAGACCGGTAATCTGAAAGACCTGGCCTTGGATCCCAGCGAAGCTAAAGAATCTTTTTTCACAACATATAAAAATAACAATCAATATTAAAAAATATTGTTTTTAGATCTAGTAGACAAAAAACATTAACATCATATTATTTAAAAATTAATAACCTTGACAGTTATTTAAAGTGACTCTTATCGAAAGTCCCTGATTTTTGCAAGTTTTTTTTTTTAATTGGTGACTTTTTTCTGATATTCAGGTTTTCCTGGCCTACTGCCACCCTGCATAAATGATAATTCATCAAGCAGCCTCATGCCTTAAAATATTTCTCTACGCTCATTTGATCTAATACAGTTGAAAAAAATTCATATAGTATTGAGAAACTCATATTCACATTTAATTTAGCCAACATAATTTAATTTCTTCAATTTAGCAGCCTCACTGTAAAAGTACAGACACACCCAAATTAGATCACTTTCATCTAAAGCAATTATTTCGAGCCCCAGCAATTAAATTTTAGATTAAAATCCGGGTATTACATCAGCTTCTGAAAAAAGATAGAAAAATAATTGAGTAATACTGCGAGTCAGTAATTTAGTTTTCGACAGTATTTTAACGATACTCGAGCTCGGCATAAAAGTGTTTGAAGCTGCACATATAGATTTTACGAGAGGCACCCAACTGCTGCCGGCGCGGTACAGCGATAAGGGTTACGATGTCAATAATTTCTGTTTTTTTTTTTTATCTTTTATCATTACAGTTCTGCCGTCTTTCCTCGAAGGGCACTCAATTCTATGATGAAAGTGGCTAGGGTCTACTCACCTTATCCATCAGCTGGCGAACGATTCCATTCCATTCCCCAGTCTCGTAATCGTAAACACCGTACTTGCCATCCGGGACGAGTTCGATCCTGTAGGTGAAGCCGACCAGTTCTGCTATGTCTCGAAGCAAGTCGATGCAAAAGCCTTCGTAACGCTCGTTACCGCTGAAATTTCCTCCGCTCTTCAACATAACGTACGGCTGTTCCTATGGGAAACATAAAAAGTGGTTTTCTCATTTAGCATCAATACAAAAACGGCAAAAGATTTTAAAATCACAAGAAAAAGAATTAAATGTGAACATTCACGAATGTAATATTCTATTAGATTTCTAACGCGCAGCGGAGCGCGTTGGGCCCATAACCTGTTGGTACTTAGGGGCCATCCATAAACTTCCTTACCAATTTTGGGCTATCTTCGACCCCGCTCGTCGTCACCCTCGTTGACTATCGTATTTTTGTCTTACCCTTCTCCCTCCCTCCTCCACGAAATTTACGTAACCGCTGGCCAAACATGAATAATAGAGGAATTAATTCTTTTAAATAAAATTATTGTGATTACCATATTGAATTAATTTAAAAAATTTGTTATTTCTTAAGATTTCAAGTCGAAATAAATTGCATTTTAAATAAAATAGGTGAATTTTCAATAAGAAAAGTGAATTTTTAACAAAAATCTTCAAATTTAAACCAAGAACTCTAACTTTGAACGAAAAAAAAGATTTCTCAACGTAGAATGTATAAGTTGCTATTTCAACCAACAAATATTTCAATTTTAAATAGAAAAAGATGAAATTTCTACCAAAAGAGATAAATTTTCAAACCAAAATGACGAAGCTTAAAAAAAAGAGTTGAATTTTCAAGCAGAAGAGACGAATTTTCAATAAAATAGTTTAACGTGTAGTAGTAGGTGCTTTTTATGTCCACCAGGGTAATAGTAACAAAAAGTGTAGTTGTTTTTTTAACCAGTAGTCACCAAAACTACTCCAATTTTTGAAATAGTTGAACTTTTAACCAAATTGTAACATTTTTAAACTAAAAGGTCAAATATTTTAAAAGACAATTAAATTTTCTACAAAAAAGTTAGTTTAAAACTAAGAAAAACGATGCTTCAACCAGAAAAGATGACTTATCTAGCATGAAAGATGAATTTTCAACAAAATTTTCAACCAAAAAAGACTTACACAAAATAGTTGAATTTTCCAAAAAACAATTCAATATTACATTTTTTTACCAAAGAGATTAATTTTCTACCAAAAGAGATGAGTTCTGAATAAAAAATTTAATCTTTGATATTTCAACCAAACAAGATTTTAATTTCAAATCAAAAAGAAAGAAACATCAATTTTCAAACAAGATGAATTTTTTTGATCATAAAAGATAAATGTTCATAAATAGAATTAAGTTTTAAAGCTAAAAAGTGGAATGTTTTACAAAGCAGTTGACTTCTACAAACAAAAAGATAAATTTTTAAAAATGAAGGTTGATTTTCTACCAAAAATTACAATTTTTCATCAAAATACATTTTTTTTTAACAAATAGTTTAATTTTTAAATAAATAGTTTAATTTTGAACCAAATAGTTCAATTTTCAACAAGGAAATATTCTTCAGTCAAGAGAGAAAAAATTTCAACTGTTTCAATTTCAATTGTTAAACTTTCAAGCAAAAGAGACTGATTTTCAACAAAACAGTTGAATTTTTGACCAAAAGAGACGACTTTTCTGCCATAAAAGATCAATTTTCAACAAAATAGTTGCATTTTCAATAAAATAATTAAATTCTCAATTAAATAGTAGAATTTTTAACCAACTTCGACGAATTCCGAACCAAAAATATAATAGTAGACGTATTCCGAAACAAAAACATAATAGTAGACTTATTCCGAACCATAAATATTATAGTAGGCTTTTGAACCACAAAGAATGAACTTTTAACCAAAAGTATTTGGATCTTATTATATTTATGCGAAGAAATGAAAAACGGGAAAGTTTCTTGAAAATAGGGGAAAAAGAGGAATTCTTTGAGCAACCTTGGTCAATTATCAGGAAACGTATTAAACGTTATCTAAGTTTTTAACGTTACTTCCATTAGTAACATAGTTAATGGACGGCCCCTAAATACGGACAGGATAACACTTGCTTACAAATAATATAAATATTTAAATATATATTTCAAGATAGTATTCCTATATAAGCAAAAAGAAGTTGTTTTGCACTAAAATCGGTTCGTACTACTGACGCCTGCGCGAAGTTCCGCGGTTCAGTAGTGTAAGTCTGGTATGGTCAGGCATCAATTTCTCTCCAGCGTCCGCGCTCTAGTTACTTTAGTTTAGCGAGTTGACGAATCAGCATGGAATACGTATTTTCTTTTGCACAAATTACAAACACACTAATAGCAAAGCTAGGATATCACAATAATGCTAAGAAAATTAAGACATGAATATATAGGGAAAATTTGAGTATTTTTGAACATAATACCTAATTTGAAGGACCCTGCATCAAACGTACAGAAAATGGCGTTTTGTTAAAATGTTTAATTATACCATTTTTTGTAACTTCAAACTAGCAGATCAATAACTCGAAAGAAAATTGCCAGAAAAATGGACAGCTTTTACTCAAACAGTTGACAATTTAAAATTTGCATATCTATTCTAATAGAACAATTCGTCTATTATTGAAATGCCATCCTTCTCAAAAACTTTTTTTTTCAGATTTGGCTGAATGCCTCATATTTTGTAGAAAAGAGCAACTTAAACAAAAGTATTGTATCCATGAATTTGAAAGATTCACGATTTTGTGTATGCACGATGTTTGGCGGTTGTTTTAACATCCCTTAAAGATTTAAGTAAGGAAACCAACATTTACAAAAAACCAAAACTACTCAAGTCTTCTTGAATAAACTATTGGCAGTCGTTGAATTTATTTTAAGCGTTGGTATAACACCCCCTAAACGTTCAGACAAGGAAATCGATATTTCAACGAAAAACCACGGGAGCTAATAAATTTCTATTAAACTAGCAGCTTTTTAGATTAAAATGTTCACCCACAAAGTCATATTTGGATATATCATTAGAAATATGGCCCTATAGAAATATGCTTTTAAATTTTGTAGGGCTTGTATTTCAATTCTCAATAGACGAAACACGAAAACCGCTGATGATGGTGATGAGGGTGATTTTTTGCCTCATTAATTTTCTACAAGATACATCAAACATTTTGAAATTTTAGTTACCTACTTTTGCATTATTTTCCCTAATAAATGGAAGTTTGATTATTTTTTGGGTGAGAAATGTATATTTTCCTGATAATTTTCTTTCGAATTATTGATCTTCTGATTCGAAATTACAAAAAAAAGTTACAATTAGAAATTTTGACAAAAGGCCTTGTCTGTACTTTTGGCGCGGGATCCTTCATACTAATGACCAAGTTTGTAAAGATGCTTACTGTTATACAGCGAATTGTTATGATCAGTAAAGAAATTTTAATTTCCGCTCGTTAAAAAAATCCAAGCATTAAGCAAGTGAAAAATCTCATAGTTAATAAGAGTTTGGACTACACAATTATCTGAATAAGGATCCAGAATAATTAATAAGTCCAATTTGTATAGATCATGAAAATTTATTTATAAAGCTGATTTTATTATCGCGATGGACTGATATCGGAAATATTTTTAAAGCTATCTAACACCAGAAAATATAATCTTAGATTATAAAATGTAGTAATAAATCGATTTAAAAAGAGGATTCCTTTGGTGATAATTTTGACAGATTTATCTTGATATTACGATAATACTATCAAAAGTGCAATTATAATAATTACCATAATTAACCCGATATATACATTACTATTTACTATTCCCTGACTGGGTACATATTTGGATTAGTATAGACATACTATAACTTTCGCGTCCTCCACGATAATTTAATTCGTATTTACTGTATTTGTATGAGGTATTTGGGAGAACACACTTTGATTTGTATATTATATATATGTGAGCATTAATAAACATTCACATGCAAACCTTGATTAGCGTTCAAATGGAATATTCTTGAGCGGATTATTATGGCCTAGTGAATATTCCCATAAAGAATAGTTTTTATGAATTGCGAACTAAAATATTACAAATTATTTAGCTAAAGAAAAATATTTTTCTTGAATTAAAGATATAGTTTTTTTAACATATTTTTTTGTAATTTAAAATAAAAATGCTTTAAAATCAAGGACAAAGTTTGTGTGATTTTAAAGAATGACGTAGTTCATATTTTTTTGGTTTGAAGAAATTGTTTCTTTAATACAGGGTTACTACAATTTTTCCTGACAATTTTTTTATTTTCCCTAAATGTTTTCAATTTTTCAGTTAAAAGAATAAATTTTTAACCAAAAAGAAAGGAATATTGAACAAAATAGCTAAATTTTCAATTAAAGTGATGAATCTTCAATATAAAAAATGAATTATCAACAGTAAGCGTAATTTGTAATATTTCCAACGAAAAATATTTTAATTTTCAATAAAAACAGTTGAATCAAACCAAAAAATACGCATTTTTAACCAATTAATTGAATCCTACACCAAAATAGACTAATTTCCAAACCAAAAAGAGGATGTATGAAAAAACGTGTTGAATTTCCAACCAAGAAAGTTTTATCAGTCTATAAAGAAAAAAAAATCTTCTGCAAAATGTTAAATTTTCAAGCAAAGAAATGAATTTTTACCTAAAATGCCAAATCTCCAACCAAAGAAATAAATTTTCAACTGAAATGATGAATCTTCAACCAAAGAAATTAATTTTTAACTAAAATGACGAATCTTTAGAAATTTTTTTTTTTCAATGAAATAGTTGAATTTTGATCTCAAAAGATGAATTTTCTTCCCAAGAAGAGAAATTTTCGACAAAACACATGAATTGTCAACTCAAAAAGATAAACTTTCGAGCATAAAAATAATAGTTACATTTTCTGCAAAAAAATTATTTTTTCACTAGCAAAAAAATAAATGTTCTACAAAATAGTTCAATTTTTCATTAGAGCACTTCATTATTAACTACAATAATGAATCTTCACAAAAAAGAAATTAATTTTGAACCAAATAGCTGAACTCGAATTTTAAATGTTAATTTTCTACCAAAAAAAGTGAAGTTTCAATTAATGAGATTACTTTTCCACCAAAATGATAAATTTTCAACAATATTGTTAGATTTTTACCTAAAACGGATAAATTATCAACTTAAAATAGAATAGTTACATTTTGAATGAAGAAATTAATTTTAAACCAAAAAAATAAATAAATTTCCACACAGATGAACTTTCAACCAAGAACATTCAATTTCTATCAACAAATATAAGTTTTTGACAAAAAATGTAATAGTACAAATTTCAGTTAATAAAATTAAGTTTCAATAAAAAAAACTAATTTACAAGCAAAAAAAAAAAGAATTTTTATCTGAAATTATGAATTTTCTGAAAAAGAATGATTTTTAGCAAAGCACATGGATTTTCAACAAAATATTTGAATTTTTAAAGGAATTTTCAACCTAATAGTTTAATAACAACCAAAGAAATAAATATTTAACAAAAACAAATAATTTTGGACGAAAAATGTAATAGTTGATAATAATTCAACTGAGAGGGATTTTAATTTAAATCGAAAATTATTTGAATTCATTCAAAAAAGAAGAATTTTCAACAAAACAGGTAAATTCTTAATCAAAGTATATTAATTTTCAACCAAAAAGTTGTATTTTTATAAAAAAGAAAATAATAATTTCTAAAAAAATAGATGAATTTTTTACAAAAAAGACCAATTATCAAAAAAAAAAAAGAATGTTCAACCAAAATAAAACAGTAAAATTAACTTCAACTTCTGTTTATCGAAACTGACTTTATGGAATTTCCTGACCTGTAGTAACCCTGTAATAAGTTCACTTTAATTTAAATAAATATTTTTCCGACTCAAAGAAATCACTAAAAGAAATTAAATGAATAATTTCATTTAAGTAAATATTTGTTTACGCTCAAAGAAATTTGTATATCAAAAGAAAACAAATTTCATTAAATCAAAAAAAGAAAGGCAACTAAACTATTATTCTAAATCAAAGAAATTTGCTTACACTGAAAGCCAATACCAACGTCGCTTTAATTTTTCACCTTACAGAAGTGGATAAATATTTTGCTGCTTCCTTTTTATCTTGAAGGCCTTTCTAGATTTAAATATTTCAAAAATAAATCCGGACAATATAAGAAGGGATCCTCCCAATATTGAGAGGAAAATAAAATATGATGTTCCGTAAACTGAGAGAAAAATATATAATTCAGCCCTTGAAACATGAATTGTATATTATCCTGAAACTTGATTTATCTTCAGGGTCCACCATGATAATAAACAACAGCTTTGCATGCACACAAACTTATAATTATAAATATAAATTGATATGTTAAGATCGTAATATAGGAAAAAATTGTTGAAATAAATGTGTAAAATTGAACTTTTTTAATCCGATTCAAAAAAAGGTTAAATCCAATGCTACTTGCTGTGTTTGAAACAACTAATTAGCCACACAAATACATCTCATTATGCTTTTCACATAGCTTGTAATATTTGCATATTAAGCTGATGAAAATCTATCCTTTTTGCAAACACATGTGTGAGAATTACACGTCGTTTTGAAGGACAATTTATTCCAGATTCGAAACGTAGGAAAATGTTTTCGCATTATTCGGAGTTGAACGAAAATTTACATGAGAATACATTTTCGTTAGAATTCCAATGAAATCTGGATTTTTACTTCAGTTCATGGATATTTTTGCCATTTGACTAAATGGCTTTTGTATCTACATATTTCGGATTATTCAAACTCTAGTTTATCCCATTTAAAGGTTTATTTTGTAATATGGACATTTGAACTTCAGAATTGTTTGTACAAAGTGAAAAATGAAAAGATAATTCCTTTTTTTTAAATGTGAATCTCAATCTTCCATATTATGTACGGGAAAACGCTGTTTCTACACAAATATATTGAACACAGAATATATCCTACACATAATTAAATAGTAATTATTTTATTATAAAAATATTATTTATTAATATAAAATATTGTTCACAAAACTATTATGTCCAATATTTTTCCTACATACAGTTAAATAATTATTCTTTTTATTTGCATATTGTTCCTGATCTATGAAAAATATTCTGGGTGCAAATATACAAAACACAGAAATATTTTACACAAAAATAATAGGTGTAAAACTTTTCCCACACAAAACAAATTTTACACAAATTATTCACTACGGGGTATATGAAAGCAAAATTCACACTCTTTCCCCTATTCCCGAATTTACACCTTTTTTAAGA
>CAKNWT010204970.1:0-12366 GCA_932066315.1 Andricus coriarius | reverse complement strand
TGGAGTCGAACCGAAGGGCCTATGACAAAGCCACCGAACGCGTCCTCGGGTTGCGGATAGAGGGTCCCTGTACCAAGGGTTTCTGTTGAATATGGTTATAATTAATAAGCAGTCGGGGACAATCGTCTAGGGAGTCTATGCGAGTCAATGCGATGGACCGGCAAAATCTCAATACTTTTGAGTGGACACCCAGGGCGATGCTTCCGGACGAGGAGAAATATCAACATCCAGCTTTCTCTCCAGCACAAAGATCTGGCTGAACTGGATGACGAGCTGCGTGGAGAGTTTTCCGAAAAATCTGACCTCTGGACTATCAATTGTAGTGTGTATAATGCAGCAAAAACTTTGGCGGATGCAAACCGTAAAACAAAACCGACGTATAGAGCGCATCCGAGTAACAAAACAATTTTCACATATATGGTGGACAAATACATGAGCTACTATACAATAAAAATCGTCGTGTTACCACAGATTCTAATTTTGAAAATAACTCTCTCGCAATACGCCTGTTGGTTAGCTACGACAGCGCCATCAATTTGGAACTATTGGGAAGAAATTTGAATTTGAATTCAATATTAAAGAAAAATCTTATAATAAAGAATTAATTTTAAACCGAAGATTAACATTTTTGATTAAAATGAATTGATATTCACTGCTTTTTTTTCATAAACATTGCCCATATAACTTTGAGATACCCAATAGTTCGCGTGTGAGATGGCGCTGTTGTTAAAGTCACAGACGTATCCTACAGGCGTATACTCTCTTTTCTTATCCAGATTATGCCTCAGCCCTCACCTGTAAATGAAGGTTTGCTATTCTCTCTTTCTATAATTATATAACGTAAACATAATAGATTTTACTTATCCAAATGATTTCTGCTACGATAATACTTTAATTAAATGGTTTACATTCCACTTATTCTTCTGTCGACGGAAGTTTAAGAAGAAAAATACTTCCTATGGAGAAGCTTTTTTAAATAGTATGTAGGATATGAACACTTTCTGCAAAATAAATCAATAAGATAATAATCTTAAAACTTTGAATACTATAAATTAAAATCTTAAAACGTAAGACGATCCGTTGGCCACGGGACTACTTCCGGCATATAAGCGAGCAATTAGATTCCCTTTAAATTTCTTTCCATTTATGGTATCATCTTGAAATAAATGAATAAAAATGAAGACATTGAAATTACATTTAAAATAAACGTGATTAGTGTCTTATTATTTTTGGCCACCGAAGATCGTTTAAATCCTGATTCGCGATTCGTGAAAATAGCAATCTCCACTTTTAAAATTAAATTACAGTTCATAACGTAATAGAGTTTTCGATTTTCTCAATTCATAAAGAAACTTTCTTATAATGTGAAACGAATAACTGTTACAAATTTACAATTTAAAAATATTAAATATTATTTTCCTTCTTTATTTTTAAACTTCTGTGAAAATATCGAGAATAAAAAACATGCCTCTAACTGACAATGAGCATTTCATTTCACGTTACACATACAACTTTCAATATGCAATTAAATGTTATCTTATGTTATTTTATTTGCAAAAACCCTTTGCAGAAAACTTCTTCAGACTTTTCTAAAACATTTCTTCATAGGAAGTTTTTTTTTTGCTCAAACTTTTCTCGACAAATGAAGATATCATAAAGAATATGTGACACAAATTATGCAATGGTTTAGAAAATAATTTTCAAACAAATTTCTTGATAAAAGGAGGAGGGTCAATAAGGCCCGTTTTTGGGCCATCTACCGATTGGTCTCAAAAGTATTTTATTTTATTCATCTAACTAGGTCACTTAAAGAATTCCAAAAAGTGTCTACCTGAGGACGAGTTGAAGACAGGAACAGAATTACAATTAATTTTAGAAAAAAATTCTTCTTTTACCATTATTGAAAAATCTATACACAATACAAATTTATCGAAAACCTTCATGGAATTAGCCAGTATCAAGGGTAACGCTAAAACATACCGCATAACGCGATCCAAGTTCTAAATCTAAGAATAGAACAGAATCAAGATGGAGGTTACGCGATTCCTTATATATAGGGAACAAGAATAAAAACTTTCTCCATAAGGAAGCAAAAATTAGAGACACCCATAGTTCTACTTCAGGCATGCCCACTGAAAGAGTAAATCATGTGAAATCTGAAACTCGTCAATATCCTCTGTTACAGCCGTCAGTAGAGAGTAATCGAGTGAGCGAGGAGGCGGCACGGAAAAGCGCTCGGAGAAGGGGATGAAAAACCAGTAAGGGATATATCCGTGGATATCCATATTCTACTTTAATGCAGTTTTTAGTATATCTGGAATTGTTTTTTGCTGAGTGTTCTATTTATACTATAATTTATATCAGTTTCAGAAAAGAAAAAAAATTATTTCTATAAGTTATAAAAAACCAAAGTTGCTGATTTGTAAAACTTAATTTATATGCAACAGACTTGTAATTTTCCAGATTACTATGTTCTGTAAGTGCCTCGTAATTCACTTAACATGATTTATAGCGTACCCAGGTAACACCGTGACATCAATTTCTTGTAATGATCACGTAATGCAGCTAATTCAGCTTATCAACTGTGGCTATAAAAACCTGAACAGGTGACGATTCAATTTCGAACAAATGATTAGAATTTCCGAATGATATAATAGGAAAAAAATCATGGCGGCTGTAATCTCTGAAATTCCGTATATCTCGAAGATAACTTCAAACTGTCGAAAACAATTTTTATGAATTGAAAATATTTTGCGGGATGGTGAAGGAAATGTGTGGCGTGTCTTGGAAGTGAGTTTTTATCAAAATCTCTGTATTTTTCAGATCGATTGCTTAAGATTCCTTTTGTGCTTTTGAGGTTATCTGTCAAACTAAAACATAAGTCTATAAACTTTTTATATTGGGTTTCAACCATTACTGCAAACTTTATAATCTAAAAACTTATGAGATCCTGCCATAATTATCATGTAAAGTCATGTAAACGATTATCATGTTAGTGGATACTGACTAAGATCCCAGCTAACACAATTACTAGCTTGAGTAGTAACATACAGATTAGGGTGGTCCAAAAATATCCATTTTGGAATTTTCGAGTTGAGCAGTCGCCGAATTCGGACTCTCGAAAGTTGTATAAAATAGCAATAATTGTAGACTCGTAGCGAGCCTTAGATATGATTGTTTAATTTGAAATTTTCAAGAAGCATTCTTGAGGATATTGAGAACAGATTTATTAAAAAAATGTTCATTATTTTTTAATTTATAGTTTTGAAGCAATTACAAAAATGATAAAATATCAATTTTAGCCCAACAGCAGCGCCACTCGTAAACTGCAGAATTTATGGCAGCTAAATTGAAGACAAAGTGGCTTATTGTTAGAGGCTCAGGACTTCCAGATGCAGGCTCGACCATAAAGCCCTCTGCTACAGGCCCAAACCTGTAGCCTAGTACATTTAAAAAAATTTTTTTGTACTGCTGGGGGAGCCAATCCAATTTTTTACCATACCCGAACCCTAAGGGGACACTTGACTTGAATGATAATTCAATGAAAATTCAATAATAATAATGATAAATAGCAGAGTAATAACACTAAAACTGTCGCCTGGATTCAACCTTAGGGCTCGCTTCAGGTTCTCTTAAAACTTTTCTATTTTCTTTCGTACTTCAAGAGAAAACTTCGGAATATTACACGACTTACTAAAAATCATTTTGTTTCAAAATAAGAAAATATGTATTTATTTGCTTCCACGAGAGTACGATTTGGCTACTGCAAGGGTCGAAAATTCCAAAATGTATGTTTTTGGGCCACCCTAATACAGGTAAAGATTCTCCGCCAAGGTGTCACATGTGACTTTCCTAGCGGTCACTAGTGACATTATATTTTCCACTCAAAGCGTTATACGAAATGGAGGCTTGGCGGGCAATTTGGATTGCTGTGCTGTGTAACGAGGCAAAATCTTAGCCAGCTTTTTAATGTTTTATTTAATCCAACAAAGGAAATCTGGTCCTTTCAGTCACGTGGCACGACAGTCCAAGGGCATAACTTTAGATTAATTTTAAGAATCTAAGGACTGATGTGTTAGGTACCTATTTTTGTTTATGACCTTGCCTCGGCCTCATCACCAACGAGAGGGACAACGAGGGATTATGGAACTCTGGGGACGCCTAGAGAACAAGGTTTTGTTTGACGTCGTTTCGATCTGAGAACCGAGGTTCACATGTAAAACTGGTTCCTACTTGTCCATCTGCTATCTCTAATCACACAGAATCTGGCTCGAAATTTGGATGCCAATGCGGACGCACTCGAACCAGAGAGGATGAGAGTTTCCACATTACCAACCATTTCCATAGAAGCCATCCCGGCACTCTCTTGTGATATAGCGAGACTGGTGAGGTCGAGCCGAGCAAGTTCACCAATCCTAGGACAGTGCAGTGAAAGCAGCCATTCAGCGGAAGCCATTAGGAACCAGCCCAAAGGAGACGAGACGAAGCGCTCGACAATCGGCAAGTAGAGCTCTCTTTCGTTTAGCAGCCACGTGCCGGAACGGTTCAAACGCGACTTCTCGCAATTTAAATCTTTAGAAACTTTTAAAGTAATTAACCATTAAAATCAGTTAACTCAAATTTAAAGTTAAGGCAAGGTCAGCTTCGTACCTGTTGCGAAGCATGGAATTCTCGCGAACTTCTCGAGATCTTGGTTTTTGATTTTATTGGACACGTGGGGCCTCGAGTCTCCAAGGCTGTTCGTATTTCTTATTTAATTGAAACAATGTGGAAAAATCAGTTCTGTTTCGCCCTCTAAATCTTGCTACCAATATAAATTAATTTCAATTTTGATCCTCTTTTAGTAAATCCTCGCTGCACTTCCCGACGCCATGTAGGCCTCGTGTCAAGCTCTCGCTATAATCCCGATTAAAATATCGGTTTGAATTGTAGCCTTCGTCGCAGTTAAAATTCAATTGATTCTCTTATAATTTGGCTACCTATGATTTTTAATTTTTTGTGCTACCTATAATTGTAAAATTGCTATCGACCCTCTCCCATTATCTTTTCAATGAATACTGTATGCCATTTTAAACATGACCTCCTGAGTCTTTTACTTACGAGCAAAAGTTTTTCCTAGTATAAGAATTTTCCTGGAAATGCCAACCCATCCCCTCTACTATTACTCGTAGCAGGACTGACTCAGCAGTCACGAGCTTAGATTTCGCTCACGTTCCCTTTTAAATTTTGAGTTTAAGTTGTTTTTGAGCAACTGGATAGCGTATCGTTACAGCTGATTAAGATTATATATCTTTGCTGTCTATACTATACTAATTTTTTCCGGATAGAGGTAAATCATTTGACGCTTTAAATGGAAACATTTTTTGAGCTGTGAAATCCTGCTTTTTACACATATATGGAAAATCTGACTCTTGGCAGGTGAGAGTTGGAAATATTGTCCGTAATTCTACTGCCTATGTGCTCTGATCCACTTTGGTTCAGCACTATACTTTTTTCGCTTTATTCTGCTTTTTATAGTCTGTTGTTAAATTTTCTTTTGCTTCGATGGGCTGCTTGCCTAATTTGTCTTTGCAATCCTAATAACTCTTGCGACTATGCGTAAATGGATCTACGATCATAAGTAGATGTTCCATATCCCTCACGGATTTAATGAGATATAATTACGTATCTAGTTACTTTCATATTATATACTGCGAATTGCCCTTCCTCTTATCACGATTATTAGTGTTTGATTATGTTTGGGGCGGGATATATCTATAGATATATCCTTTTTTGATCATTCTGGAATGTAAAATTTAGGACAGAAGCGTGGGCAAGTATGACCCGCTGACTCTGGCGGTAAAAATTCCATCTGTTATTTTCGGTCCAACATAGATCTTTAGATACGGCCAGAACCGTGTCAAAATATTTTGTTTGGATATGGTCAATGCGAACTCTTAAGTTGTTTCCCAGGTGCTGCAGGATCAGGGCTATAACACTGCTATGTCCGCCTCTCTAATATACAAAAAGGCGTTTATCAACGGAGTTGCGGTGAAGTAATTAACTCTGGAGATCCTAAATAGAACAACCGATGAAGTCAGAAACATGATTCTGTCCATTAGACGCAGAACTTACAATGATAGCACTTTTAACGAGAGAGTTGAGTTGGTCTTCGCTTGTTCGAAGATTCTACGACGCTTTTTTCTTACTTCTTTTGGGCACAATATAACCCCGGTCTTCCCCACCCCTCTTATCAGCGTATATGCATAGTTCGGATCAGTGCAAAGCATCTACACTAGGGCTCGCCAGAAGTCAGTCTTTGACTGACAAGACTGACAGTGTCAGTAACCAAGGCTAGGTCAAATAGACCCCAATAAATTATCCTCCAAGTTTTCCTTCGACTTGGGTGTTTTGTTCAGGGTTCGAATACGAAATATTCGGACGCCCCGCTGTGAAGTACGTGCCGATTGACCGTAACCCTTCGTACGATTCCTGGAAAACGATGAAAAAAATTAAAGAAAAACTTTCTGTCAGTGTCGCACTTGTCGTGCACCTGCACCTGCTGAAAGTGACGAGCCCTGATCTACACCAACTAGTGATTTCTGTGCAGAATTTCACAGGACCAAGTCTGTCACAATAAACTCACGAGCGCTCGATGTGCTAACTGTACAGGAGGTCACGCGTCTTCTTAACGGCTCTATGGTATTTGACTTCATACTTTCGAGGTGATGAAATTCCGCCTTCTGTAGATTTTCCGCGGATTTAAAAAGGCAGAGGCAGCGCTGAGTGATTTGGACTGTTGCCACCCAGGTGGTCGTGACTCCCCTGATCACCCTTTCTCTCACTCTACTCTTCGCTCCTCTCCTCGGTTGACATGCCATGCTTCTGCGCCTCCTGCCCTTTCCCCTGGCCCAGAACCTTCCCCACGGGCTTTGGACCCTCTGAGGATTGCTGCATCTTCTTCGGATTCAAAAATTCAGAACCACCTGAATAACTCTACGTTTCTGCCTGTTCCCATCGCTTCTATTTCAAAATATCTGTTTTGTTTTGGTTACATTATTTATTATTATTTAGTTATTAGCTAGGGCCTATGAAGAAATTAAGTAAAGTTCCTAGTGTTCTTATCAGGGAGTCCAGCGATTCTTAGGAACGAAATTCAAGGTATTCTCCAGGTCAAGAGTCAAGTTTTTCCAGGTCTCCTTTTTTTTACATAAAATAATGAAATAACAGTTTGCTACGGATGTAAAAAAGCAGCCATTTCATTTTTTATTGGCCAACCATTTTTAAAGAAAGCAGGAACATAAATAAACAAATTATTAATATTTTGTAAACAAAAACCGTCTTTGAGATCCTTGAAATCTTTGCGAAATCTTTTAATTCTTTGTGAAATATTTCAACATCTTTGTGAACTCTTTAAAATCTTTTGAAATATTTATGAAATCTTTGAAATCTTTGTGAAAGCTTTCTTAAATCTTTGTGTAATCTTTTGTGTTCGTTGGAAACCATTGAAATCTTCTCAAATTTGTTGGAACCTCTCGTATTCGTTTGAAACCATTGAAATATTTGAAATCGTTTAAAATCTTTGAAATCTGGTGTACTGTGCCCATTTTGAAATCTTTGGAATTCTTATACTCTTTTGAAATTTGTATGCAATCATTGAAATATTTTTGAAATCGTTTTGCAATCTTTTGCATTCATTTGAAATTATTAAACTATTTTTAATCTGTGTAAAATCTTTTAAAATCTTTGGAAATATTCGAAATCTTTGGGAAATTTTTGTGAAATCTTTGAAATTTTTGTCTAATGTTTTGAAATATTTGTAAAATTTTTCTTAAAGCTTTTTTTACGAAATATTTTTTATTCGTTGAAATAATTGAATTATTTGAAATCTTAGTAAAATCGTTTAAAATCTTCGAAATGTTTCAAAATCTTTGAAATCTGGTATACTGTACCCTTTTTCAATTCTTTGAAATCCTTTAAGGGCATGTGATACTTCAATCGGGTTCAGTTCCCCCGGGTTTTTGTCCACAAAACTTAAAATTTGTAAAAACTGAATTCGGAGATGCTATAAAATAGAATAACGGACGTCCCCGAACTCTTTTTTTAAGGGATAATAGCAAAAAAATATATATTCTGCTGAATAAAATTTTTCTGTATATGCACTATTTGAGGGTTAGGATCGGTTGTCAAGTCCATCATTTCTTTATCATTCCGATAATTTTGGTATCTGTTGTACCGAATGGCATAGTGGGCGTCCTAACGTGCATAAATTAAATTATTTATGAAATATATTTTTTTGGATTGCCTACAAACAAGCTTAGTTCCGGGACATTAGTTACTATGTTTTATTACTTGTCCTAAGTTTTCGACCAAAAATATTGTGCAGTTTGGAAGTAAAGCTGCGGGATAATTGTAACACACATAACCTCAAAATACACACATATTAATCAAATTTAGCAAAATAAATTTTTTTTAATTATTCCACAACAGAAGAGTTCGGGGACGTCCGTTAGCATGTTCGCTATCATTCCCCAAATTTTTAAGGCAAAATCTTTATTATTGTAGGAAAAAAGCCAGGGAACCTGACACTGCTAAAATCGATCATTGTTTATGTATCACATGCCCTTAAATCTTTTCAAAGTTTTAAAAGCTTTGTGAAATTGTTGTGAAATATTTTTAATCTGGTGTACTAATTAAATCTTTGAAATCCACGAAATCCTTTTAAAATGTTCAAAATCCTTTGAAATATTTTAAAATCTTTGAAACCTTTTGAAATCTTCAGTAATGTTTTGTAATCTGGTGTACAGTAAAAAAAAAAAGAGTGATGAAACCCTTGGAAATCCGTTATATGGCCGTGGCTCATTCAAATTCTGAAACTGAATTAACATCGAAATTTTTAACTAATAATTTTTATAATTTGTAAGCAATATTAAAGTCTGTTCATTGCAATCTATTGATTCAATAGAAATACAATTCAAATTGACTCAATCTATCATTCAATCCATCGATCTATTCATTCATCTATCTATTTGTAAAGTTTACAAAAAATGCCTAGAAATCTCTTTATTTATTCTGTAATGAGTAAAAGATAAATTATATTTTGATAAATAAAAAACTTTTCAGTACCAAGATTTCTTCTGAACGAGATGTTTCATTCATAATAGAGTAAAAAAATTAAACGACTTTTCGCATTTCAATCAAATGAATGTCTTAAAAAAAAAAATTTCGTAAACTTATGGTTCTGTTTGCTTAGCTGTTAGTTATGTTACGATTTTATCATTTATGACCGCCCGCGAAGAAAGGGACCTAATACGGAAAAAATCAATTTTCATTAGCTTACGCCAATCAATAGTTTCTGAGTTACTCTTTTAATTCCAATCATCAAAAATTTTTCAAGTTAATTGCTTTTCTTGTTATTAAGCTACAAACATTAGGGAGCATAATTTCTCAAGTGTACCCACCTCGAAAATGAAAGTTGTCCGATCAGGCTAAATATTGGCCCATTGCAGTCCTATTAGATAGTACTCCTCACACCAAAAATTAATTAATTTTGATGATTACTTATCAAAGTGGAGGGGGTGCAATTTTTTTTTTAAGAAAGGCCTTACTTTCAAACATTCGTAACTTTTTTCCTATTGCTTTAAACAAATTTTCACTACAAATTTTTTCAAAGATTTTTTCAAACTTTTTGGTGTTCGTGACGATTTTTAAAAAAAGTCCAAATTTGACCTTAATTTTTGAAAATAAAAAATAAATTTGACTTTTTTTCAAATTTTGACACTTTTTTTTCTTCAAAATATTTTAAAAAGAAAGCTGAGATTTTTTCCTATGAGACCCTCAATTTTCAGATTGGCAAATTAATTCGTCTTTGAGTAATAGAACGATACGTAAACAAGATGCCATGATAGGGCGGGTGGCGCGCGATCTCCCCTAGTGCGCTCACACCGAGGATCTTTGTGCAACGCTCTAGTGTCAGTTTTTTAAGTTAAGTAATATTATATGATAATATTATATGTCTTTCTGATCGATTTTTTGACTATAGTTTCAACAGTTGTTTTCTTTGCAGACCTCTTTTGCGGATTCTGTTTTTTCGCCATTCGAGAAGATGTCGTGTTTCTCAGAGGACGAAAACATTTTGAGTTGAAGTTTTCCACCTTGAGAGGGAATGAAAGTGTAGTACTGTAATGTACCTGATATCGTAACAGCTTTCTTAAATCTGGCTTTCAGTAACTCGGTGGCTAAGGCATGAATCACCACAATGAATATTGCAGCTTGGTCCTTATTCCAGTGGAATTATTGAGCTGCATTCTGAATTATGAACGCGTAATTTAAAATAAAGTGTCGAGTTTTTAATTTCAACAGCCTTTCACAGAAATCATTTAGGAATTAATCAGTATCCATTACATCTGTCGGTCTGTAACCAAATTTAAAATCTCAATTCATTAATACAATGTTTATCAAAAGCTTTTGTGATGTTATCTTTCAGGTTTGCAGTACCTGGAGGACAGTTTTCACACACTCCTAAATGACAGGAACTTGAAGAGTTAGGTCATAAAATAGCATCCAGACAGTCGTGCTAATTTGTGATCGCCATGTCAGTATCCTGGGTTAAATGTTGAATATTCATTTCATTTATTATCAACTTGATATTCTCATGATGCACGCAAACGCACACATTATGAGTGCCACTGCTTCCTGCTAGAATACAATAACGAGGTCTGAATTTTGTGAATTTTTAAATACTGTTCTTCAGGCCTGTTCTGATGTAAATTAAGCATATAACTCGTTGACATTACACAGTGGTAACCTTTTTTCAACATGTAAACCAGTTCCATCATCATTCTTGATCGACACAAAGTCTTTCACCCCTGGCATCATTCGACTTGTGTCATCGCGTTCATAAAAGTTTTTCACTAGAGTTTTAGTTTCAGGAGTCAATGCTCTTGCTCTTTTTGGATTCGGAAGCGTAAGAATTTCATGCTCTGAAACTAATTTTTTGACATTTCTTAATTTTCGCTCTGATGTATTGAACACCTGCATAAGTTTTCTTCGTCCCCAGGTTTTGGCGCAAGCGAGAAATGTTCAAATTGTTCTTGAAAATCTTTAGAGGCATTGTATTTTTCGATGATTTGACCAAGTACTTCAACACCAGCTTTATGATATTTTTTTCACACTGCAGATTGGTGCCTAAGACATCTAAATCTTTTTCGCTGTCATATAGCTAATCTTCATCATCGTCAGATATCATTTCATGATCCTCAATATCTACCTTATCTCTACCGGAAGGTTCTGCAATATCACCAGAGTTCAAGGATGATACTCCCGCTGAGTTGTTGAGTTAGCAACTACATGAACTGCAAATTTAAGCTCTTTATGGTAGTGCAGGGAATTTCAAACGAAAGTCGTGGGCAAGGCCACGGAGTTGAAGATTAGTTGCTTTATGCCTCACTTTTTGAAAGCCTACGAAAGCCAGCCCCACCACTTACCACTACAGTTATACGCGACGTGTCCGTTAGCTCCACTGGCTCGTGCCTAAAAATGTAGTGGTAAGTGGAGGGGGTGCTTTTCGTAGATGCATCCCCAATATGCAAGTGCTGGCTTGCGGACTCTGCTATGATAGCCCGTCCTGTGAAATTCAGCTTTGTCGCATTAAGTCCCTTTTTCGCGGACGGTCACATTTGTTGCTCGTAAGTTTCAAGTGCTTTACCCTTTATTTAAATTTAAATCTAGTCATGGTAGTGTTACATCCCGAAATTTTACAAATTTTGATGTAACGCCTAGCTAGGTGCAACCTACCATAACGCAAATCTTTCAGGCTAAATCCCTCAAATACAAGTAATAGCATTAACGATCTTCTCTGAGTTTGAACCTATCTATGGTAACTGTACTACGGTCAGTAAGATAGAAATCATAAGATACATAAAGTACATTACCATAAGATGGAAATCATAAGATACATAAAGTATATTACCATGAAAGGATAATGACTCAGAGAATACCGACAGGTTAGCATATGTCTGGTTAATAAGAAATTGTAATTGCAGACTCTGTCGCTAATGTATAATTAAGTATATTTATTAACATACGAGTGTATGCATGTTCCTAATAATCTGAATCATAAACAATAACAAAGTCAAAACTAATTATATGGAACATGAATACACACGTATGACTAAATTAAGTAATAAGTTACGGATAGAATGTCATACTACAGTTTACTATTAAAGTATAACCCATTTAGTGGAGAAACATGCGCATAGTCAGACAAGATTGTAACCAAAAGTGTCTGACTAGAGATATCGCCTATAGCTAAGCTAACAGATAAAATCCAAACTCCTGAAAGGTCGAGAGTTGAGATACGCGATCGCAGCATGAGTCACCAGCATG
>CAKNWT010204961.1:0-21104 GCA_932066315.1 Andricus coriarius | reverse complement strand
AAAATCATATCATAAGCAAAATTATAAAATTACAAATCAGTAATTGGGACCCGATGAGCTGCGATACACCATTTGGTGGCAGAATTTGAAACCTTCAAAACCAGGTAGATTTTGACAGTTATACTGTTCATTCTAAAATAAACAACAGATAATGCTTCAAAATTGATTTAAAATTAAGGCAGAAATTTATTTTCTTATTTCAAAAATTCCAGTATGGAATTTTCCCGGCGAAAAACAAAAAGCAAAAAGTTTTTCTGCGTGTTTGGCTGTTCGTCTACAGCGCGAAAATATGAAACGCTGCGATTTTTCCGTTTTCCTAAAGTCGGCGTATCAGTTGTGACAATTAAAAATATGTTTGGAGAGCCCGAAAAGATTTTTCAGCGCATAGCTTGAGAAAATGCATTAAGAATGTGAAAACCTACAACTGACAACATGGTAGTTTATTGTTTCTTGCACGTTTGAGCGAAGATTTTTACTGCTCTGGCTCAAGTAAGTATTCGTTAATACGTCAGCTGAAATTAATTAAAGTATTGATGAATGATAAATTAATAGATTATTGATAAAAAAATAATTATTATATTCGATTTTTTACAATTATTCGTCAGAAACCTTAACCTAAAAAGAGAAACATCTTGTTTTTTTTTATGATGACCGACTCAATTTCAAATCATGCAGAGAGTCCAGGTTAGAGTTTCATTATAACTTTCCCCCCCCCCCCTTCCTTTATCTTATAGGGATCACTTTTTACATTGGTTGTTTGTAAACAATATGCAATTATTGACACCGAACTATCATTGCCTTCTTCTTTCCCACAAAAAAGAAGGTGACCCGCTCGTAGAATTTGTTCACCTTCAATAAAGTTTCTACACGAAGGTGTCGACTTCGTAAATGCGAAAATTTCCCGATCAATGAACTTCATTTTTAAAATATTTCTAATAATTTTTAATGATTTTCGCACGTTAGCTAGGCCTCTATTCAATATCTACCTGGAATAGCGGCCATATTGAAATTATGTCGACGGTGGCGCACACAAGAATTCAGATCCCAATATTGTTCAAAGCATTGCTATTCTCATTTTTAATGTAGATCATCTCGACAAAGGTTCTTTTATAATAATTTGACTCTTTATGTAGTATTTTGATGTCATCCCATTTGATATAATTTGAATTTCCATTATGAACAATGTACAATGGTTAATATTTCGGAAATGCTCATTTCTTCTAGTCTCTAGCGATCTTTTAGTTCGTCCAATATAGGACATACCACAAGAACAATCCAATTTATGAATAAAATTACATTGTTCTAATTTTTCCAATGGTTCTTTTCCCAATTTGATGAAGCGGTGAAATTTTGAATCAATTCTAAAAATAGTATTAATATTCAATTTCGAAAAAAGTCTACGAATTAGATAAGATATTGGATAAAAGTTAGAAATGACAAATTTGTTCTGTTGATTATTATTTGTTAAATTTAACACGAAAGAAGGATTTTTGTTATTAATTTATATTATTATATTTTGCAAGGCTTCCTCAATATCAAAAGAGAATATTTATATTCAGTAGTGTTCGGAACGTTGATACTCAAAAATTGCTAATATTTGTCGGTGCTATATTCCTCAAAAAACTGTGTGAGATGAAACTTTGATGATATTTTTTATAACTTACACTTTATTAGCAGTGTTATGAATTAATGACGGACTGGCGTGGCATAGCGAAGGAACCATGCTCGGCCATGTCAAAATTGCTAAATACCTATTACCTTGAGTCCGGCATACGAGTCCCCGAGTATATCCATTGGACCACACCCTTGGTGTCCAAAAAAAGGTTTTGGTTGTTGGTGAAAATTGGCACAGATGTAGCCTCCGGAAGCTACGACCACGATCGTTCACCGAACGATCGATCCCGACGCGACCGGAGGTGATACGTCATCCGACTCGTCACTTCCCGCAACACCAGAAGACGATCGAGTCGGGAAATCACTGACCAATTAATTGGGGCTTGAAGAGCCACTGACTTTTAATTCTCGAACCCGATGGCGAGTTCTCTCGACGACGCATAACTGATTACTGAATGTCGCAACTAAGGAAAACATGGCCATACCAGCCTACACCCTGATAGAAAAGCACAGAGAGAGCAGCAAAAGGGTCCGAGTCTCTTCGACAAAAGAATCCTCACGCTACTACCTGAGTTCCCACAACAACAAAAGCTAGCAAGCGAAACTCAAAAACAGAGGGAAGAGCTTGAGGAGAACAATCACCGGGCGGAGACCATGCTATGACAAATGAAACCCGAAGGTCAATTAAAAGAGAAGCGATAACATCAAATAAATTATTAACATACCGCCCGCCTCGTTCGATGAACGAAACAAATACCACGTATGAAGGTCGGAAGCCCAGTGCCGCCCGCCATGAAGCATACAGCAAATTTCCATGTGTGAAAAGCAAAAATTCAGTTCCCCCCGCCATCTTCGAGGAACGAACCAAAGTCCACGTATGAGGGTCGAAAGCCCAGTGCCGCCCGCCATGAAGCACACAGCAAATTTACATCTATGAAAAGCAAAAAAACTCCATTTCCGCCCGCCATGGAGCACAATTGAAGGCATGGAATCAGCGCACGCCTAGTCACCAACACAATTTGACAATAAGGTGATTGAAGGTGTTGAAAGAAGCCTCAACAGTGGCAGATCACACAAGTCCACGCCGTCCTGGACTGACATTGGTCTTCCGTCCCAAAGGCTGCGTCTCACGTCGAATCAGAGAAGGGCCGACAATCAACACGACGTCTCTAATTTGAAGACAATGCCTCGGCACAGTGCATCTATCTGAAATGCCCGACCAACCCGAGCCTCCAGAGATCCCGCATCAGGATCCCAGCGACGATGGGGATTGTACTCAGCCAGCCAACTGGATCAAAGAGTCAGGAAATAGCAGCCAGAACCCCCCTCCTAGTGATCGGGGCCGACCCTTACGCAGTCCATCGCACTCAGGAATCATATTTAAGAGGGGGAAGCAGTCAGAACCCCACTTCCCCAGATGCACCTCTCCAGACACCAATAGCCGAATCAGTGAATCTCGAAGTTTAATAGCAAGAACCTCACCACTGGCGCCTGATCATCAACAGGGACACTTTTTGAATCGAACTACCGGCTATCCGTGACAAAATCCATCCAGAAGCAGTGAGCCGCAAATGTCAGCGCCCCAGAGCACGTCGACAGGTCTTGGCCCAGCAAATTCTGGATGTGAGTCGATGCGAATCCAGTTTTTCTGGACAACGAGGCTCACGGCGCAAAACCAACCGCAGGTGGCAGCACCAAAATGGTCATCAGCGAAATATGGTTCCTTGGCAGCCGTGTCCGGCTACGCAGAATTTCGGGGGCAACTTTATCTCGCTCAGCAGCAAACACACTCCCCTCAACACTGCCGATCCATGCTATTAATGATGGTGGACTCATCAGAAGTTCCACAGCTCCAATGGCGAGCATTGTTCAGTAGGGTTCTGATCTGTAAGAATCTTATTAACAAAAAAAACAAGAAACACAATCCCGAAATCCCCATTTTGTAATATATATATAAACATCCTGGAGTTTCAGCACAAATTCAAGGGGTGAAAGGCAATGCTACACATTAGTTTCATAAAACAAAATTTTCAAGAATATCTTTGAGAGGTTGGTGTCGATCAGTATGAATTGTCGCTTGGACGAATGTCGGTTCACTATCATCTACTTAATGTCATAGTCATGCCCTACACGGCGCAGTCACATAGCACCTGACCGCGTCCGGTCAGGTACATGCTACACATAACATCTGGCCGCGTCCGGTCAGATGCATGCCAGTCAAAGTCAAAGTCGTTGGCCCTGGCTGGCGCTCTCACATGGCATCCGGCTGTGTCAAATCGGATGCACGCTTCTCCATCGTCACAGTCATGGCCTTGCTCGGCGCTCTCACATGGCATCCGACTGTGTCAAGTCGGATGCATGCTTCCCCAACGTCACAGTCATGGCCTTGGTCGGCGCTCTCACATGGCATCCGGCTGTGTCAAGTCGGATGCATGCTTCTCATACGTCACAGTCATGGCCTTCATCGGCGCTCTCACATGACATCCGGCTGTGGCAAGTCAGATGCATGCTTCTCAATCGTCACAGTCATGGCCTTGGTCGGCGCTCTCACATGGCATCCGTCTGTGGCAAGTCGGATGCATGCTTCTCAATCGTCACAGTCATGGCCTTGATCGGCGCTCTCACATGGCATCCGGCTGTGTCAAGTCGGATGCATGCTTCTCCAACGGTCGATCTGTCTTGTCAGAATTTATTCATACGAAATTCATGTTTACAAGCACCTTAGGGCATTTACGTGAGATGATATTATCATAGGAATCAACAATATTATAATAAGTGTGTTCTCTTTGTCATGCCCGAGAGCCTGTCTCGAGAGGTTTGCAATGTTGAGAACAATCACAGCCAGTGAGGAAGGTTGTCGTGCCTGAGAGCCTGTCTCGAGGCGTTTGCAATGTTGAGAACAATCACACAGTCAGTGAGAATGTTTGTCGTGCCCGAGAGCCTGTCTCTAGTCGTTTGCAATGTCAAGAACAATCATACAGTCAGTGACAATGTTTGTCGTGTCTGAGAGCCTGTCTTGAGGCGTTTCCAGTGTCACGAACAATCATACAGTCAGTGAGATTGTTTGTCCTGTCTGAGAGCCTGTCTCGAGGCGTTCGCAATGTTAAGAGCAATCATACAGTCAGTGAGAAAGTTTGTCGTGCTTGAGAGCCTGTCTCGAGGCGTTCGCAATGTTGAGAGCAATCATAGAGTCAGTGAGAAGGTTTGTCGTGCTTGAGAGCCTGTCTCGAGGCGTCTGCAATGTTGAGAATAATCACACAGTCAGTGAGGAAGGTTGTCGTGTCTGAGATCTAGTCTCGAGGCGTTTGTAATGTTGGAAACGATCCATCATCAATTATATCAATTCAAGTCCCAGAGATTCAAAAGATGCCTTCAAACATAAATTAAACATAAATCTTGATAAAAACTGTTCTAGTCTTTCGAAACAATAAACAAAATCGATGACCATGAAAATAACTATAGAATTATTTATGATAATAAATTTCTCAGAAATGTCTCAATAAACTACGTATCTGTTCAATACGTTATTTCCTATTAGCTTCAATTCCTCTTGCGAAAACGTTGCTGTCTCATCATCGATTTTCAAAAGATTAAATTAGTTCTACGAATTTCAAGAAATTTAGAAACCTTAAAAGGCAACAAAATTTAAATATTTAAGAAATGAGGATCGAAACCTGAATAGTTTTGAATTCACAACGTACGAATAACTTCGCGATTAGATATTATTATTATTATTATTATTATTCACCTTCAAAATTAAATTTTAGTTGTACAGTGCTAAATACAAAATGTTAAATTTGGTAGACATTTCAATCTAAACAATCGACATCCTGCGAATGGTTCAAATTTCATACTTAAATCTAAAAGCTTCAATGTTCAACTTTAAAGTGCACAAGAGTATGCAACTTGCAAAAATTCCACATCGAAATTGTTCAACATTGCACGACATGCAATTATAATGACATTTGAAGTGATTGGATACATTTCCTCACTGAGAATTAACAGCATTCTGACAGTATTAAATTCTGACAAAAATAAGATAGCAAATAAGCCTCTACGTGAACTTTTATTCTTTACAATTCGTGGGATACTTAATCAACATAATTTATTGCAATCTCATTCTATTTTTAAACTCCATGTTTTAATGTGTTCCTGTTTGCACAGGAAAATGTCATTCCATATACATAAGATATTTTTCACTATTAAAAACTCTTTCGAAATACATTAATATAATTGCACTGTTCCGGCTCGAAGGACCAAAAAATGTTATGAATTAATGACGGACTGGCGTGGCATAGCGAAGGAACCATGCTCGGTCATGTCAAAGTTGCTAAATACCTATTACCGATTGAGTCCGGCATACGAGTCCCTGAGTATATCCATTGGACCACTCCCTTGGTGTCCAAAAAAAGGTTTTGGTTATTGGTGAAAATTGGCACAGATGTAGCCTCCGGAAGCTACGACCACGATCGTTCACCGAACGATCGATCCCGACGCGACCGGAGGTGATACGTCATCCGACTAGTCAGTTCCAGCAACACCAGAAGACGATCGAGTCGGGAAATCACTGACCAATTAATTGGGGCTTGAAGAGCCACTGACTTTTAATTCTCGAACCCGATGGCGAGTTCTCTCGACGACGCATAACTGATTACTGAATGTCGCAACTAACGAAAACATGGCCATACCAGCCTACACCCTGATAGAAAAGCACAGAGAGAGCAGCAAAAGGGTCCGAGTCTCTTCGACAAAAGAATCCTCACGCTACTACCTGAGTTCCCACAACAACAAAAGCTAGCAAGCGAAACTCAAAAACAGAGGGGAGACCTTGAGGAGAACAAGCACCGGGCGGAGACAATGCTATGATAAATGAAACCCGAAGGTCAATTAAAAGAGAATCGATAACATCAAATAAATTATTAACAGCAAGTGCTGCACACGTCAGTTCTAGGTAATTTAGAAGTGAAGCCAACATGATAGTTAAAATAATCGCAATAAACAGTTTTACTTAACGTTAATCTAGACCATGTTTTTTCTGAATAATATTTTGCGAAAAAATTGTTAAGTTCTATAATATTTAATCAATGATTTTCAAATTATGTTAGATTATTGGAATGCCACAGTGCACCCATCTCTGAGTTCCGATTAGAGGAAGAAAGTTAGTGAACATTATTACTTTCTGAAAATAAGCATTTATCTCGACCACCTAAAACCTTTTGCCACTTCGTCTCGTGGTAAGAAATATGTATTACTATTAATTTGTAACCAATTACACGAATTATTTAAATAATTCAATCTAACTTTCAAGCGGCAGCCTAAATCGATTGGTTCCAAATTTTAAATACTCTAGAGCGTGTTCGCTTTAACTTTAATATCCAAAAATAAAATTTGAGGGAAACTCATATAACACAGGAGCACAAAATCTAAACCCTTGCAACACGGACCAGACTAGGTGTGTCTTATATTTACGGGGTCGCTTAATTGAAATCCGTTGACTGTTTGGTCCCACCAGGTCACGTTCAAGGTAAATTCAAGGTCAAACCTACAAAATTCATCGCTAACGAAATAAGCCAGGGTACCCATAAGTTTTCGGGTTCGCTGAATTCGAGTCCGTTGTCAAGGTCAGTTCAAGGTCAAACTTATAATATTCATCGCCAACTTATTAAGTCAGTGTACGTATAGGTTTTCGGGGTCGCTGAATTCAAATCCGTTGTCCGCTTGGTCTCATCAGGTCAGGGTTAAGGTCAATTCTAGGTCAAACCAAACGGACAACGGATTGGAATTCAGCGACCCCGAAAACCTACATGTACCCAGACTTAATTGCAAGGGTTTAGACTGGCGTGGCATAGCGAAGGAACCATGCTCGGTCATGTCAAAGTCGCTAAATACCTATTACTGATTGAGTTCGGCATACGATTCCCCGAGTATATCCATTGGACCACTCCCTTGGTGTCCAAAAAAAGGTTTTGGTTGTTGGTGAAAGTTGGCACAGATGTAGCCTCCGGAAGCTACGACCACGATCGTTCGCCGAACGATCAATCCCGACGCGACCGGAGGTGATACGCCATCCGACTCATCACTTCCCGCAACACCAGAAGACGATCGAGTCGGGAAATCACTGAACAATTAATTGGGGCTTGAAGAGCCACTGACTTTTAATTCTCGAACCCGATGGCGAGTTCTCTCGACGACGCACAACTGATTACTGAACGTCGCAACTAACGAAAGCATGGCCATACCAGCCTACACCCTGATAGAAAAGCACAGAGAGAGCAGCAAAAGGGTCCGAGTCAGCTCGACAAAAGAATCCTCACGCTACTACCTGAGTTCCCACAACAACAAAAGCTAGCAAGCGAAACTCAAAAACAGAGGGA
This sequence comes from Andricus coriarius, assembly GCA_932066315.1. Classification (NCBI taxonomy): domain Eukaryota; kingdom Metazoa; phylum Arthropoda; class Insecta; order Hymenoptera; family Cynipidae; genus Andricus; species Andricus coriarius. Next base: position 13,116 of record CAKNWT010204961.1, on the reverse strand, counting down.
AGACCTTGAGGAGAACAAGCACCGGGCGGAGACCATGCTATGATAAATGAAACCCGAAGGTTAATTAAAAGAGAAGCGATAACATCAAATAAATTATTAACAAGCAGAAACATGAAACAATTTAACCCCGATCAAGAAGTCTATGTGCGTGATTGCCAAAAAGTTGACCATTTTAAATCATAAGATTTTCGAAATTAATACGATTTTCAAACTGCCTAACATATAGTTTTTAAATTAAGGGTAACCCAAGAGAGTATAAAAATACAAAACTTATTGATCAAGGAATTTATTTGTGATGTATATGAATTTTTTATGACACATGCATGATTACAGCCCTTTTCGAAGGCTATGCAGCGGTGCTAATACAGCTCTACTTTTTACTCCCTAGGGGGTAAAAATAGTTTTTACTCCCTAGTGAGTGAAAAGTGATGTCGGAGGTGAATAATGAAAACTAAACATCTATAAGCTTGCATTTTACGATAATCAGTCCACTCACCGTAAAAACTGTGATAAAATTTTAGTTGCAGATAATAAAATGTTGCGGTAATTTATGGAAACTTACCATATATAACTAATAAAATTACCGAAAGTCATCGAAAATTTCCGGAAATTTATGGAAATTTTTTAATTGAATTTCGGGTAATTTATCGTATGTTACCATACATTAACTGCAAGATTACCATCAATTACCGGAAATTTTCATGAATTTCCGGATATTTATGGAAATTTTTTTTACTGAATTTTGGGTAATTTATCATGTTTACCTGTAAAATTGCCATAAATGAACGAAATATTCTTTGCGATCATGCTTCCTTTATTCGAAATCTATCGTAGGCTGAAATCATGACTGTATTTCAAGAAATGTCTGCAATCATCCATTTGTTATAAAAAATATCGTATGCGCCAAAGGGCAGAGGGACTCTTTTTACTTTTGTACTTTTACAGTACTCGTATCCGGCTATGATACGTTGCTAAAGGTCACATGACAGGACATTTGACTATCATAAAACAAAAATTTCAAATATTTTTTCAAAATATATTCAGAACAGATAAAAGTATCGAAAAATATGGCAGAAATGACTATTTTCACGAGTTATTTGATTTTGACTGCAGCGTTTTAAAACAGCCTCTTGTTTTATAGTATAATAAATTAATATACAGCGTTACCGGAAATTAAAAAAATGTATTATGCTATAATATGTACTATACTAGTTCGAAGAATTATATTGAGTTTTACATAAGAGAGCCAAGCAGCGTGAAAAGACAAAAAGACCTGTGGCACAGATATTGAAGTGATTTATAAAATCCTTAACTCTGGAATATTAAACTGTGCTCTTGGTTTTTATCTTTTTAAATTCAATATAAGTGATATTTGTGAATTTAAAATATTTACAAGTGGTATTAATATTATTTGGCAATTTTTAATTTGTAGTTCTGTACAGGTACGTGACAAGACATTTTGCGTACTTTTTGTTCTATAATTTCTAAACGAAGTCCTCTAAAATTTCCTAATAATGAAAATAAAAATAATTTTAGAAAAAATTAATAATTCAAAGAAAAGTAGAAAATGACTAAAACTTAAAGTGTTTCACTTTTTGGAAATCACCCATAAACTCTCCTTGAATCCTGTTAACTTTTTACTACATTCAATCAGTGACTGAATTATAGCTATAAATTCCTTAGTTTTACTCATGAAGCAGTTAATTTTACCGATTCATCGGCAGTAAAAGTAATTGATTCATAGTCTACTTAAGCATTCAGTCATGTAATACTAGAAGGCTCGCTGAAATTTATACTAATAATCTCGAGTGAATTATTGGAAGTATACAACAATTTGAAAATTATCTTCATAAGCTGGCAAAATATTTAAGAAATATTTAATATTCCTTTCAAGAAAAAGTCTGTCATTAATTCTATGATTCTGTTTTAAGAAAGGACTTTTCTCGAGTATTATACTGCAACGATTTAATTTTTTTGTCGTCGTTACTGAAAAATCTATATATATATTTAAGTCTAAATAAAAAAGTTTTTTGATTTTTAGAAGGTTATAGGATATTTATAATGGACTACAAAGCCACATATAGGATAACGATATGTCCTTGGATAAGAAAAAGAAGTTGATAAAATCAAGGGGAAAATATTGTCGGGCTGTTCTATTGTAAATCACGATACAATTACGTTGCTTTGTCTACTGATAAAGTGGTCTGCTAGTCGACCCTTTTCACAAACTTACAAGGTTACAGTAGAAGGCTGAGTGGTATAAAACCTGCTAAACAAAACATACTCCGTAAGTGGCCAAAGTAGCGCAGCGTTTCTAACTGAAATCGACTTCCTAATTTTATTTTCAGCCTCTCTAGTAAAAGCAGAGTCATGTTCAATTTAATTAAATTTTTTGAAGGAAAATCTTTGACGTTTTTAAATGAAATAGATCGAGTACGAAAAATGTTAACTACTTGAGCGACGTCAATAACGATTTATCGTACATTTACTCTCTCAATTCAGGAATACTAAATTAAGGTAAGCCTCACAGTATTCTGTATTTAAAAAAATACCTTATGGTTTCGTGAGGTACATTGGTAATTGAAATTTTATTGAATGAGATGCAGTTAGTGGTATGCAAAATGTCCCTGGGTCGGGTTCAACAATCCGGTCGGAAATTCCGAAATCTTGATTCAAAACGACCAGAATTCTCGAAAACTCGATTAGGCGGCGTTGAATCATGCCAGCTCCAGACAAGTCACTTTGGGACAAGACACATTGCGGCTATACAAATTTGTGGCAAGTCACGTTGCGGCATGTCACATTTGTGGCAGGCCCCATTTGTGGCATGTCAAATTGTGACAAGTCTCATTGCGGCAACTCTCATTTCGAAAAATATGAAGTCCAAAAAGAATTGGCACAAATGTGGAAAACACTTGCCACAAATGTGACTTATCACAAAGATGACTTGCCACAATGTGAATTGCCGAGGATTGTCCTGATCCTGACACATTAAAAATTTTGCACATCTCTAGATGCAGTATGCGTCCTTCTGTAGGATACACGATTAATCTAGCATGGGAGATTGTAGAGAGAATGAGGGGAGCAAGTTGAGTGAGTGAGTGAGAGGGGGGGGGCAGTGTCTGTGTTTCCTCTTGCATTATTATTTTAAATTAGAATATAGACTTAAAAAGATTATACACTGGACTCTGGATTTCAGCAAACTGGATTTGTGCGTTCCGAGAACTCATGCTGCGCGTTGGTTCCCGTTTAGAGGAGCCTCGGGGCCCAGGGGGGCGGATGTGTTCAGTCAAGCGCGATAAACAACAGAGAACCGCATTGAGTGCGTTATTTGCATCAGGTTGCATCAGGTTGCGTAATGCCTCACAATATAATAAAAAGCGTCCATGCAGCACTGCCTCTTTACGTTCGGTGTCCCTGCGTTCGAGCTCAAGGCCAGAGCCGAAACTGTGCACAAATCCAGTTTCCGGTGTGAAAGCTGTAATAATACCTTTATATATTTTGCTGATAAATAAAATTCTTTTTGGAAGAGATCTACAAAGTTACTTCCTAACCGCCGCAAAGGACGTAAAGTTAAATATATATCTGGTCACTGCTCGGAACTAATACTTCCGGTTAGTCGTAAGGGAAGGCGCGTTCTGGATACAAATCCCGGTACGAATAGTGAATAAGGTAAGGAATCCAGTAGCCGCACACATATTAAAACTTAAGAAATATAAGTACTCTTTTCTGAAGAAAGTATAATAATTTGATAAAACTTTTTATTGTAATACAAAGGCTGAACACTTTTAACTTGATTTAAAAGAAATAATATTTAAAAAACATTTACATATCTAAAAAAAAAAAAGCATATTTGATTGATGACAGTAAAAAGCCCAGTATCGGGACGGGCTTTCGGAGGTGATGGGTGTAACGGGACATGGATGGATAGACTAGAATCAGAACAATAATGAATACTTACCTTTTCGATACTAACAAAAATATGAATTCAAATTTTCGAGCCCAGAAATGAAATAAATTAAATTGAAAGGTAATACTAAAAAATAAATTAGTTTTCTGTAGCATAATTAGATTAGAACTGTATTTTCGTTTAATTGATTATGTAATATAACGAAAATACTGTTCCGATCTAATTGTGCTTCAGAATAACTTTTTTTTTACTATTAAAAAAATTAAGGACTATACATTCTTATATTACACTAGTTTACAGCCAAAATGTACATTCAATGCAAATATTTTTTTCCTATGTATTTTCACTCGTTAAACTCGAAAATCACAAAAAAAAAATTGTTTACGAATAGGTTTTCGAGATATGATTATTTGACAATTTTTTCCATATTTTTCGTCGGTGGCTTTACATTTCAGACCATATATCAAGTTATAAACCTCAGATTGTGCCGCACAAGGTCTCAAATGAAAGGTAATAAAATTTACAACAATCGCTCTTTATATTGTTTTCCAATCTGTTGAGTAGTTTAGGTGTTATGTCCCAAAATATATAAGAAAATTCTATTTTTTGCAACCAAATAAAAATGGAAAATTCACTCTATCGCCATGCAAAAATAGATTAAAGTTAAAGATTTGCTCAAGAATTTTGCAAAAATTGGTATGGAATATATATTCTTATTTTATTCCACACCCGACTGAAAAACCCACCTTTTGCCCCTGATAAGCGGGGCGAAAGTAGCATATTTTTCCCAAAAACTATTTTTGCGGGGCAAAAGTAAAATTAGCGGGGCAAAAGTAAAATTTAGCGGGGCAAAAGTAAAATTTAGCGGGGCAAAAAAAAATTTTTTCAAAAAATGTCGACATTTTTTTTTAATTTTCAAAAAATTTTCCTTAGAAAGCGAAGTTGTTTCGACCCCGCTTTTCAGGACCAAAAAATGGAGTTTCAGTCGAGAGTGGAATAAAATACTATATGCAACACGACGCAAAAGTATATTTTTCGCTTGGGTGATTATATTGACCTTACGCGAATATTTTTCCCTCGGGTGCTTACTGCCCTCTGCAACAGTATTCTCTTTGGGGCAGTAAACTCACCCGCGTGAAAAATCTTCTATTTTTGCCCCTTGTTGCATAATGTTATATTATTTAATACATGTACTTCTTCATTACACTCCTTTACAAAATGAAAAAATGTGTACAATTAATTTTAATTTCAGCAGGAATACATATGTCGCTCAAAATTAATGTTTTGCATTCCCACTTGGATTGTTCCCCGGGAAATCTCGGTGACGTAAGTGATGAGCACGGTCAAATGTTTCAGCAAGAAATGAAAGCCATTGAGCTCGCCTACCCCTTATACAAGAATGTTGAGAGATTATATTTGGCTTCTTATCAGAGGAACGGAACCTGCGAAGAACAGAAGACAAATCAGGGACCAGCATTATTTCTAATCCAGCCATGCAATATTGAAATTCATAATTAAAAACGAATAAAATAAATTGAATAAATGTTTTATGTACAAAAAATGAAAAAAATAGAAAAACAGAGTAAAATTAGAATTTTGGTACCTTTAATCAAGTGCTTATATCTCCGCTATTTATGCATACATTTTCTTCATCAATACCTTTTTTTTTAAAGTGCGATCTATATATAAAAATAAGAAACTAGCGATAGAGTGAATTTTCGACTTTTATTTGTGCGCAAAAAATGGAATGTTCTTATATATTTTGGGACATAACACCTAAACTACTGAACAGATTGGAAAACAATATCAAGAGCGATTATTGTAAATTTTATTACCTTTAATTCGAGACCTTGTGCGACCCAATCTGAGGTTTATACCTTGATATGTGGTCTAAACTGTAAAGCCACCGACGAAAAAAATGGAAAAAAATTTCAAAAAATCATATCTCGAAAACCTATCCATAAATAATTTTTTTACTGTGATTTTCGAGTTTAGCGAGCGAAAATACATAGGAAAAAAATAGTGGCATTAAATGAACAGAAATTTTGTTTAATTTTGTAAACTAGTCTTATTAATGTTTTTATCATACATTTTTAAGTGTTGCAGCACATGAACTTATAACAAGTAGTACAAACAAAATAATTTATAATTGAACGCAACTAATAAAATTAAATACTAGTTTATAATAGAATCTTTCAAGGTAAATATAATCTTTAGAGTCTAAGAAATACTTCAAACAGAATAAATTAATATTCGTACAAATCTCCGATATGAGAAATTAATAATTTCAGTTTTATACTCAAATAAATAAAGTTTGATTCTTGACATCGACATGAATTATTACCGTTACATAGAGTTTGGCAGTACTACTTAATAAAACTTTGCACAATGTATAGTTTGTTATGTTTAATTATACTTTTCACGATATTGTGGGATTAATAACATTGCATTTTTTTCACTTAAAATCTATGCAAGGCAATCACGTACCACTAAATGCTTAAATGTTTACGCTAGGTAATTCAGGACAATCGGATTAATGGTAAAAAAATTATGAATGTTTTAAATTGCAAGCCGAAATCTTCAGGTTGCCCTATGCCCGTGCCTCCTCGGTTACAAACGTGTTACAGCGGACCTGGAGGTCAAATCAGATACCGAAATAATGCTTAAGATATTAAAATCAAAATAATTTACTTATTAGACATTTTTAGCAATGAATGATTTATATAATATTTTATTTACAACTACTTTTCATCATTTTCGTCACCCTCTTCAGTATCTTCTGTGTCTTGGCTCTGAGTTGTTCGAGATGGAGAACTTTACGAAAGTTTCTCTGATTCAAACGTAGGATTAAAGAAGAAACAAATTAGATTTTACAATTTGCAATTGTCATAATCCACTTTTTCATCAGGGAAAAATTTGCAAAGGAACGCTCTACTGACTTTGAAGTATGTTGGCTTTTACATTTTGCCTTTGAATCTGTTTTTGAACCATTATGAATAAAGAATAACTAGCATTACGAATAACTTCCACATATTCAGCTTCAGCTTTAATTCGTCCTAATCTTTTTAACTTTTGCGAATATTTTTTCAAATTCCTATCGCACTGTCAATAGTAATGTCCTCGAACTGCAATAACATATTTTATTCCAGTCTGCAAGTAAATTTGCAATAAAACGAAAAAATAAAACACTGTAATGTTTATTTTATCCAGGATATGAATCTGAAAATAGAGTTATGCTTTTGAATTTGTCTTTATCAAATTCTCTTAATACCCTGTATTGAATAAAACTGCAAACAGTGTTTCTACTCTTCTTTGCAATTCCCTTGAGAATAGAGAACATATTGTACATGTACCTTAAATATAAAAAGCCATACGAAGCATGGGTTACACTTTGCGTACACGGGTAATTTTTGCAATGGAACATTCTGTGCAAAATCTAATTCACAGCATAGATTGCTATTTTCAACAGTAATTGCTTCTTTAATTTCAAATAAAAGTCAGCATTTTTCTTGTGATTAATTACTTCTTCATTTACCTCTCCTTCGGTCTCATTTTTATAGCAAGTGCTGCACACGTCAGTTCTAGGTAATTTAAAAGTGAAGCCAACATGATAGTTAAAATAATCGCAATAAACAGTTTTACTTAACGTTAATCTAGACCATGTTTTTTCTGAATAATATTTTGCGAAAAAATTGTTAAGTTCTATAATATTTAATTAATGATTTTCAAATTATGATAGATTATTGGAATGCCACAGTCCACCCATCTCTGAGTTCCGATTAGAGGAAGAAAGTTAGTGAACATTATTACTTTCTGAAAATAGGCATTTATCTCGACCACCTAAAACCTTTTGCCACTTCGTCTCGTGGTAAGAAATATGTATTACTATTAATTTGTAACCAATTACACGAATTATTTAAATAATTCAATCTAACTTTTAAGCGGCAGCCTAAATCGATTGGTTCCAAATTTTAAATACTCTAGACCGTGTTCGCTTTAACTTTAATATCCAAAAATAAAATTTGAGGGAAACTCATATAACACAGGACCACAAAATCTAAACCCTTGCAACACGGACCAGACTAGGTGTGCCTTATATTTACGGGGTCGCTTAATTGAAATCCGTTGTCTGTTTGGTCCCACCAGGTCGGGTTCAAGGTAAATTCAAGGTCAAACCTACAAAATTCATCGCTAACGAAATAAGCCAGGGTACCTATAAGTTTTCGGAGTCGCTGAATTCGAGTCCGTTGTCAAGGTCAGTTCAAGGTCTAACTTATAAAATTCATCGCCAACTTATTAAGTCAGTGTACGTATAGGTTTTCGGGGTCGCTGAATTGATATCCGTTGTCCGTTTGGTCCCATCAGGTCAGGTTCAAGGTAAATTCAAGGTGAAACCTACAAAATTCATCGCTAGCCAAATAGGTCAGGACACCTATAGGTTTTCGGGGTCGCTGAATTAGAATCCGTTGTTCCTTTGGTCCCATAAGGTCAGGGTCAAGGTCATTTTAAGGTCAAACTTACAAAATGCATCGCTAACCAATTAAGTCTGGGTACATGTAGGTTTTCGGGGTCGCTGAATTCCAATCCGTTGTCCGTTTAGTTTGACCTAGAATTGACCTTAACCCTGACCTGATCAGACCAAGCGGACAACGGATTTGAATTCAGCGACCCCGAAATCTTTGGGTACCCTGACTTAATTGCAAGGGTTTAGACTGGCGTGGCATAGCGAAGGAACCATGCTCGGTCATGTCAAAGTCGCTAAATACATATTACTGATTGAGTTCGGCATACGATTCCCCGAGTATATCCATTGGACCACTCCCTTGGTGTCCAAAAAAAGGTTTTGGTTGTTGGTGAAAATTGGCACAGATGTAGCCTCCGGAAGCTACGACCACGATCGTTCACCGAACGATCGATCCCGACGCGACCGGAGGTGATACGTCATCCGACTCGTCACTTCCCGCAACACCAGAAGACGATAGAGTCGGGAAATCACTGAACTAAATTGAGACTTGAAGAGCCACGGACTTTAACACACGGACCCGAACACCTGAGCTCTCTCGAAGGCGCACAATTGATAACTGGACGTCCTCACACACGAAAACATGGCCATACCAGCCTACACCTTGATAGGAAAGCACTGAGAGAGCAGCAAAAGGGTCCGAGTCAGCTCGACAAAAGAATCCCCACGCTACTTCCTGAGTTCCCACAACAACAAAAGCTAGCAAGCAAAACTCAAAAACAGAGGGGAGACCTTGAGGAGATCAAGCACCGGGCGGAGACAATGCTATGATAAATGAAACCCGAAGGTCAATTAAAAGAGAATCGATAACATCAAATAAATTATTAACAGCAAGTGCTGCACACGTCAGTTCTAGGTAATTTAAAAGTGAAGCCAACATGATAGTTAAAATAATCGCAATAAACAGTTTTACTTAACGTTAATCTAGACCATGTTTTTTCTGAATAATATTTTGCGAAAAAATTGTTCAGTTCTATAATATTTAATCAATGATTTTCAAATTATGTTAGATTATTGGAATGCCACAGTGCACCCATCTCTGAGTTCCGATTAGAGGAAGAAAGTTAGTGAACATTATCACTTTCTGAAAATAAGCATTTATCTCGGCCACCTAAAACCTTTTGCCACTTCATCTCGTGGTAAGAAATATGTATTACTATTAATTTGTAACCAATTATACGAATTATTTAAATAATTCAATCTAACTTTCAAGCGGCAGCCTAAATCGATTGGTTCCAAATTTTAAATACTCTAGAGCGTGTTCGCTTTAACTTTAATATCCAAAAATAAAATTTGAGGGAAACTCATATAACACAGGACCACAAAATCTAAACCCTAGCAACACGGACCAGACTAGGTGTGTCTTATATTTACGGGGTCGCTTAATTGAAATCCGTTGTCTGTTTGGTCCCACCAGGTCAGGTTCAAGGTAAATTCAAGGTCAAACCTACAAAATTCATCGCTAACGAAATAAGCCAGGGTACCTATAAGTTTTCGGGTTCGCTGAATTCGAGGCCGTTGTCAAGGTCAGTTCAAGGTCAAACTTATAAAATTCATCGCCAACTTATTAAGTCAGTGTACGTATAGGTTTCAGGGGTCGCAGAATTGATATCCGTTGTCCGTTTGGTCCCATCAGGTCAGGTTCAAGGTAAATTCAAGGTGAAACCTACAAAATTCATCGCTAGCCAAATAAGTCAGGACACCTATAGGTTTTCGGGGTCGCTGAATTAGAATCCGTTGTTCCTTTGGTCCCATAAGGTCAGGGTCAAGGTCATTTTAAGGTCAAACTTACAAAATGCATCGCTAACCAATTAAGTCAGGGTACCCAAAGATTTCGGGGTCGCTGAATTCAAATCCGTTGTCCGCTTGGTCTCATCAGGTCAGGGTTAAGGTCAATTCTAGGTCAAACCAAACGGACAACGGATTGGAATTCAGCGACCCCGAAAACCTACATGTACCCAGACTTAATTGCTCGAGATATCGACGAACTTCAAAACGGAACAACTTTTGAATAGACAGTTATTTTGACTTGATACTTTTGGTATGTATTAGTATCAAGATGTACTACAAATTTCTAAAGTTTCATTTCGATCGCTTACCTTGCTTCAAAAAGCTGAAAAAATTTCTTGGACTGACACGTGCGAGAAATAAAAAAGTCGCCGATTCGAAAGGTGGAACAATTTGTAGAGTGGTTCGGAACGCTTGAAAGTTTTAATCATGAAATTTAACAAACGCTAAATTTGAGTCGACATCCAGAGCCGATCGCAGACCACAGTAGTCGGGAGACTGTATCAAACTATTGTACCAGGGTGACAGAGAAGCTTCTCAGGTTTAGAGGTATGCCTTTGGGATGAGGATTTTCTCAAGCTAGAACAAAATCTAAACCCAACTATGTGCAAAAAGACCGGTCATACGCCTTTCAAAATGCTTCGCAAGTATGTACTGCGTTTAGAAAAAGGTCTTTCTCGACAATTAACGTTACATGCCGTAACTTACCGATCGCGCCTCAAAAATGTAAATTTCTACATCGGTCTGGTGAATCAATGAAATTTCAAGCGCGTGATAAAAGAAAATAATATCACCGAGTAGGAATGTGCTGCCAATTATCCGCTGAGAGGCTCAGGTTCCAGAAACCATTTCGGTCTTCAGCCGAGATAAACAATAATGCAGTCAGTCCACAACTGAAACCAAAAACTAGTAGCTGATCAGATCTTCGTCTGAATCGATTAATGCAAAAATCAAACCAATTGGGTCCGGATCATATCAAGCCCCGGCAAGTTACATTGGCGATAAGTCAGGCAGGTCGTATTGAGGGATATCTCATTCGGAAAAATTTTAAGTCTACCAAAAGTTAGAAAAAATTAGTGATGTGACTTCAATTATTTCTGTGACTAATTACAACGATGTCTTCCCGCCCCTATCAGACATTGGGAAGGTTTCCGGATGTTATCTACATTATTTCCGTGAGTAATCACAGTCGAGACTTCCCGAAATTTTGCCGTTTTTTTGTGGACATTAAATTTTTACAAATGAGGGATGCCACATAATGCTCGAGGCAAAGGTGACTTTGTGACAATGTGACTTCCCGCAATGTGACTTACCGGTGGTTGGCATGAGTCAACCCCACCAGGTTTTACTGTCTTCTTTATTTTCATTTCATTAAATACCTTTCTACGGAATACTTATAGATCTTTCAGATTCTTCAGGTAATCTGGTAGTTGATGAAACATTTCGATAATTGCTTATAAAATATATATCGATAGCCTGCGTACTTTAAACTCTATACAATATGTTTTAATTTTTACTCAAGCAATTATGTAAATTCGATAACTCAAAAGATTTCACGTTTCTCAAAACTAACTTTCAATCGTTCTGACAATTTTACTGATTTAAAACTTTTTTACTTGTGTAAATTTTCCAGAAGTTATTCTTTTTCGTGATAAATTATACACTTGACGAATTTCAGGGATATTTTTTGCCTAGCATATTTGGTAATTACTTAAACAATTTTTATGTGTATAAAAAATTGTTCTACTGTAAATCGTACAAAAGTTTTGTTCTGCAGTTAATGGCACAATTGACGAATGTAAAAAGTAATATTATTTGGTTAGGATATTTGGCCATTGTTTCAATAATTTTCATTTGTTCAAAAAGTTTTTTCATCATTCGCGTAAAGATCTTTTTTTTAAATTATTGTCGAAGGTAATGAATGTTGAGAGTGATCTTTTTTGTGAAAGACAATTCTCATTTACTCAAACAATGATATTACTTGCCCTCCACCTTTCCCATCAAAAGGCGCAAGTGAATGATTATTAATTATTTAAAAAGTTGAAAAACTGTCTTCCTAATGTTCATTAACTGCAGCATTGATTCATTAAAATAGTAAGTTTCATGATATACAGAGGAAAACATTGTTTTAATAATTGAAAATTGCTTTCACATTTTTAAATTGTCTTTTATACAAAACATAACTCTCAGAATTCATTATTTGCGTTATTCATTTCACAAAATAGTAACATCTTTCGATTTGCAGGGCAAAAAATTTAAAAAAAAATTGTTTAAACAATTGCCAAATGGCGTTAAAAAATGCAATACTTCAATATGCATTAATTGTGTCATTAATTTCAGAAAATAATAACCTTTTACTAATTATTAAAATAATTCATATTGAACAATTTTCAAAAAATACCGTTCTTAGCATGAATTTTACAGAAAACTGATATTTTGTATTGTTTAGGGCATTTTCCGGGCACAAGGCAAGAGGTTTAGGGCAGGGGGCGTCAAAATGAAAATTTCTTGCGTGTAACTTATTTCTTGAAGCCTCATTTAGAGGTGATCAAACTTTATTTTAGAACAGATTAATAAAAAGTACTTCTTTTTTTCCACTTGTTCGAAAACTGAACTCTTCATATTTCAAGCCCCATGTTAATTTCAAAAGCCATGGGGGTAAGGGCTATTATTGTCAGATTTAAAAAATATAGAGAACTTCTTTTCCCGGAAAATGAAAAACTTGGGTGGGTTTGATCATAAAAAATCGGAAGTCGAATTGTCACAGGCACAAATTTGGCCCACATAGTGCAATATATGTTTTAATTTTTTCCGGTATCTTAGAATATACCTGACCAAAATTTATCACCTCAATAAGACCTCATTATGCTCAAAGCCCGGTCTATATCGGGACTCA
>CAKNWT010204953.1:0-15756 GCA_932066315.1 Andricus coriarius | reverse complement strand
TCGTATTTTGCGATTGCAGAAAAAAGTAACATTTTCTTGATTATTTCGAAAACTATTAAAGTTATCACATTTATTTATAGGACTAAAAATATGCGCAATAAAATTTACTATTGGAAACTGTTATTAAAAAATTAAAATTTGACCTGAAAAAGAATATGACCCTGGGGCCAACTAAAACGACGGCGTTTCGGGCGTATCCCCTTTTGATCGCCGGCGGTTCAATTGAGTAATCAAAAACTGATTTTATATAAGCTGACTTTCTTGTCATTCATTAATTATCATTTGTTAGAGAAAATACAGAAAACTTCAATCGCTCTAATTAAATTAAGTTTCAGAGATTTTTAAGGTAAAAAATATTTTTATTTATTTTAAACGCTATTTTAAACATATAAGTTCAGTAAATGTCAATTCACGTGCGAAAATACAAAAAAAAAGTCGTAACGAAATACTTTAATTAATCGAATTTTCACTGAAAACACGAAAAATCCCATTTCGAGACATTCAAGAAGGCCACGGCATCTTTTTAGCTTCTGCGCAAAATTTGAAAAAATTCCAGGGACTTTTTCTCACAAAGAGAAATAAACTTGAGTCAGGGGGTTTCGTTTTAAAAATGTTACCATTCCTTATCACTTTGAAACGCTGATATAATGAAGAATTTCCTAATAATATATTGTGTACCTAGGATTAGGATCTGCTAATTGGAATTCATGCGTTAACTCGAGCGTGAGTTTTGTAAACACGCGAGAGTAAAAAGAAATTTGCCTCCTTGGTGGACACGATATTTTATGTAACAAAGGTATGATTTACAATTCGCGATCGCGGATGCGCATGTGTGGGGTATGATTATGATTATAATTTTATCCCACATATGCGCAATGCGCATTCGTTGTCACTCCACCTGTTATCTAAACGGCTACTTTCAGAGCTGAAAAGGCGCTGATAAAACGCGCAAATCATGCCTGGGTTACATAAAAGCTACTAATATTTTCCTCGAGTCCATGGTGATATGATTTTAAAAGTGCGATTCTAGAACAAATTAAATACATCGTTTACATCTGTCGAACTTCTTATATTCGGTATCTCGCTTCAAGAAAATCATCCATGCTTATGCTAGTGAGTGAAAACAAATCTTGAAAGTGCGTTCTATATGTAGGTTCTTGATACTAGAATAAGATTGTTTGAAGAGTGATGGGCGATGGCTTTACTGTAACATGGTTTGCGTTTGGTTTATTACCACCGTTCTTCAGTAACATAGCGACAATGCTTCCTTCTTTCTTGTTATAAAAAGCAGGACCGAAAGTAATTTGAATAACGATAAATATTCCTCTCACCGGAAATAAAACGACTTAGGGGATTTTCGCTTGCTCGTCGAAAGAGTTTCTCTCGGCGGAATCGTTGCCTTACCGACTATGGGTAATGTATCAAAGCTAGATTTAAGTCAGGATTTCGTGGGTTTCGCTCTCGACGAACGATACGAAAAGTACGAGACGATACGAAAAATGTACGAAACTGTAGAAAGGGAAAAGAAGGAACGTGATCCGCGTGAATAAAAAATTGTGCTCGTAGAAAGAGGAAGAGCAAAAGGCAGGAGACCTCACGATGAACGATCCCTGTCACGAGAAAACCACGTCGATAGATTCCGCGGACCAAAACGTTTCTAGAAACGATTAGGGTAAATGAAAGGAAAGGGGTCAGGGAGGGAGAGAGGTTCTTTCAAAAAATCAATCAGGCCAGGATATTAGGTGAGATAAAGTATGCAGCAAGTAATTAAGATAGAAGGACCAACGCTCACCAATCTTTTCTTGGTCATATATTTGCAGTTTGCATTCATTTTCGAGTCATACTCCAAGTAAAAGCACAAGGTATAGTGGGAGAAAACTCCGTTTACGGCAAAAAATCTATAAAAACCTGAAATACTAACGGATTTTGATGAAAATTTCAAATTATTCCATAAAGATGTTTTAGATTTTAAGTAAGTTATAGGAAAGCAGGGACCAACACTTGTGGAGTCTCAAGGGGATCAAACATGAATATTTATTCAAAATTTATACATGATTTCCAATACAATAAAAAGTGTTAACTCAAAATAAATGATTTATTTTGTTTTATTTAAAGGAAAATTTATTTGTAAAGCAATATTCGTAGTGTAACTACGATCGATCTCTAAAAACTGAGGGGACATTCCAGTGTAAAGGCATAAAAACAAAGCATATTTTCAATCATTTTTTCTCGGGAACTATTGTATATAATTGAACGAATGTTGTTTTCTCTTGAAGGTATAATCAAAAAGGTCCGAACCTCCACTTTTTCATTTAATCAAAAATCAACAAAATGGCGGCGTTTCTTGTGAAAAAAACCCTTTTTTTGAAAGAAAGTTTTTTTCATTTTTTCACAAAAAACGCCGCCATTTTGTTAATTTTTGATTAAATAAAAAAGTGGAGGTTCGGACCATAGGGGCGATGACATAGATAAATAAACTTGTTTGATTTTCTGTTTCCGCTCAGTAGGAGAGCCAAAATCGCCTGCGCCAGCAGAAAACTTGGTATTTTTGCACACATGCATTTTATTTTATAATTAATAAATAAATATTTTTTACCATGAAACAAAATTTTTTTGCACTCTCCTTGATCATACCTTTAAGAGAAAAAACATTCGTTCAATTATATACAATAGTTACCGAGAAAAAAAGGATTGATAATATGCTTTGTTTTATTGCATTCACATTGGAATATCCCCTTAATAGGATGCATAATTGATACATTATTTCTTTATTCCGAATCCCACGTTATTTTATATTATATTTCCAAACACCCTATAACACGCCATATTCCTTCAATATTACAGGAATATGCCTTTGGAACTTTTGCAATATTTCCACAGAATATTCCAGTAATATTGAAGAAATACATAAATGTTTGACAATCGGAATATTGCCGTGGAATATTGAATGTAAATTTCCTGTGTACATTGCTGAAATATTAACTTGAATGTATCGAGATTATTACTGTGGTATATTGCTAGCATATTCTTTAAAAATTATGTAAATTGTTTTAGTGGATTATTGCTGGAATATTTCCTTAAAAGTACTGAGAATGTTTCTATGAAATATTTTTGGAACATTGTCTTGAAACTGTCTATAAAATTCCTGGGAAATATTGGCGGATTATTGTCTTGAAGGTACCAAAAATGTATCGCTGGTAGGTTTTCGAAATATCATAACATGAAAGTATCTCAATGCTATTCTCAAGATGATTATAGAGTAAAGAATTCATTTCATACATTTATCTATTTACTTTTATTGTTTTTCAAATACAAATCCGTACAGTAACAATAAATATGACGTTACAGATATATTGCGAGGAAGCTTCCGTTTTTCGCATGAGAATAAGGGGTATTATACTTTTTTTCAATATAAACGTCTACAATATTAGTCTCTACCTCTGCAGAAAGTTTACAAAGATGATCCTATTTTCAGTGTACATCCATGGCAAGTATTACAATACATTACTTAAGTTAATATTACAATGCAAAATCGAATTACAAGATAAACTCCAGAATGTTAAATAAAGATTAAAAATCGATCGTTGAAAAAATATACTATAATTTGTTCGCTCTTCTATATGGTTCCTTGAGTAGTGTCGTCGGAACGTTGATGCGCAGAAGATTGTCCCGGAAAATAGTTGATAATGAAGGCTCATGATTAAGAAATGAGGTCAATTTTAATCCATTTACAATAAACAAGGGATACTTCAAGAGATGTAAAATCACACAATTTAATTAGTATTTTTTAGAGTTTACCAATCAATGGCATAAGATGGTTTGTTTGAGGCTATTTCCTTAAAATGGTTCTCAACAATTGGCACAGCAAAAAAACGGCTAGCGTAATAAGTGAATAGTCATTTGAAAGCTCAATATATTCTTCGTCAATGAGCTTGAAGATGATGATGTGAAAAATTTTGTCTGCGTTTCAGATTTAAATATTAAAAAAAAAGTAAGGAATTTCGGGCACATTTAAGAATATTCAGGCTTAGAGCATTATTTTGTATACAAGATGAAATAGGAAAGGTTTGAAAATATTAATGAACATGAAGAAAACATTTACGAAAAAATTGCAGTTAAATAATTTAAGAAATAATAAAAATTGTTGCTTTAAATTACAAAAATGTACACCTGTACTATCTTCAGTTATAATAAGAATATTAAAGCGATTCAAACACTATTTCTCTTCTGACCCGCAGCAAAAAAATTCACCCCGCTCGTTTATATCACTTTCCAACAAAAAAACGTCCGAAAATATCGCGACATTTAGAGTCTTTGCGTTATAGTTTGGAGTTTGAATGACTTTAATATCTTCATTAGAACTGAAGATAGAATAGTTTTGCATTTTTGTAATTTTAAGCAGCAATTATTATTATTACTTAAATTTCTTAACTGCGATTTGTTCATAAATGTTTTCTTCATGTTCATTAATTTTTCTAAATTTTTACCATTGCCTCTTCTATACAAAATAATGCTCTAAACTTGAATCTTTTTAAATGTGCCCGAAATTCCTTACTTTTTTTACATTCCTCAGTCTGCAAAGCACAAAATTTTTTGTACATCAACTTCTTTAAGCTCATTTACGTAGAACACATTGAGATTTCAAATGACTTTTGACTTATTACGCTAGAATTTTTTTGCTGAGTTGTTTAACTTCAAATCCAGATGCATATAATTTTCTAACCGATGGTAGTCATCACTCATCACTGAGTGCGCAAGCGCGACGTGTCCTCTTCTCACGCACGAAAAAGAGCGAGAAACACAGCTTTTGAAAATAAATTATATTTATCAGGTTATGCGAGTTTATTTAATTTCTAATTTACAGAAGTGTTTCAAACTGTCAAGAAAAATCAGTTTGTAGAGGATGTAAAATAGTATAATTACTTTTAGTTAAGTGAATGATTAAGTTGTATCAGATTGTGCGTCCTTTAAAAAAAATTCTTAGTTTTATCAGACATGGAGACTTTTTTCAATTTTTTTGGGTTGGTTTTGGGGTTGAAAATTGAGAAAAATTAAGACGATTAAAGTGCGCTATTTATTTGTTTAATTTGGATCATATGTATTCTAAATGATCTGTGTCCTGAAAATTTTGTTATTCAGCAGTGACAAATTTTGGAGTGGGGTACGTTGCCCTCTGCTAAAAAAAATTGAATCAAGTATAAAGAATACAATATTCTCTACATAGGGTAACGGTTGTTAAAACAGTGCATGGATTCGTCACGACAAACACTAAGAATATTGTAGTCTTTATTTTCAGCAAATTAATATGTGTAATGGAGCCTCCAATGTAATTGATGGAAAGTCACCATTTTCTTTATATATTACATTGCGATCATAATTTTTGTTCATACCCTGATCTATTCAGGCGGGATCACGTGAAACGCTTTTTAGGAGAGCAGCGGGTAACACGGCGCACGTAACATATATGTATATGGAGCATTCTTTCTCAACTGCACCAACTTTAAAAGTAATGTTTTTTTATTATCTTCAAATTCTGGGAATATGTTCGCCTATCCAATAGTACTTGATCCAGAAATTTATAGACTAGGATTAACACCCCTCCCTAAGTGGTGGGGGGTTGAATTTTGCACCCCAAAGCTTTTGCGGGTAGCTTGAAAAGCCTATAATTATTTATAACAAAAAAATTTATTATATTTTAAGGTATTTAATTGTTTATCACCATTTATTCGCAATTTAAAGATCTTCGATTTTTTTTAGTCGGAAAAGAAGGCATGACTTTTTTACTATAAAGAACTACAAACAAGAAAATGGAGTATACATAGAATTGTCTTAGGTCATTAAAAAACCTATTATAAAATGTTTACTTGTAAGTTTAAAGAATAATATTCTTTTCAAAATTTGTTATAAAAAAAGTAGTTACTTCAAAATTAACAGTAGGCCGAAAGGCTGGGGAGACACACTGGTGTAATGGGGGACTCGAAGAGCTTCGCAGGGAAACCAGAGACAGGTTCAGACGTGCCAGTACTGGCAAAACGAAGGAACTATGGACCTCATTCACATCGATGAGGGATGAATACAGGGATGTAATACCTAAGGCAAAGCAAGAGAGCTAGACCAACGTTTGCACAGACATGGAGAAGGGATCTGAGGCGACTAGACTGGATGACAGCTTAGAGGCAACCCAAGTCGCCTGCGGGCCAACTGGGTCCGAAACGGTAGCTAGCAACGGCATGGAGGCGTACGAGAGAATTCTTTATTCCGAAAGCAGGTAGGATCGGTTATACCTTACACAAGGATTTCCATCCCATCAGCCTAACATCTTTCCTACTAAAAACAGTGGAAAGACTTGTGGATAGATATATTCGCGATAAGGTCTTGTCAAGGAGGCCACTTCACAAAGAGCAACACGCCTATAGGACTGGTCAGTCGACGGAGATGGCCCTAAGCGAAGCAGTAAACCTAATTGAAGGACAACTATAACAGAAAGGCCTCGCTATTGGAACCTTCATGCACATTGAAGGAGCCTTTAATAATAACGCTGGAGAGGTCATCAGGGCGGCCATGATCACACATGGTGTGCCTACTGCAGTCGTGGAATGGACGTGCCACATGTTGGCCAACAGAAATCTTACTACGACTAAGGGTGATACAACTTTATGTGGAACCGTTGACTCGGGATGTCCGTACACGGAAATAAGTTTAAGTAAGCGGCTCTCCCGCTACGTGGAAAGGCTGTGCCAAACGCTAGGAGATCGTCTTTCTTTCAACTTCGTGCGGCCGCTCTCTCGTTGTGGGCGAGATTTTGTCCCACAATGGTGTATCCGTTGCACGAACGTGTTGAGCAAGCAGCGCGCCCATGCTACGGGATAACGGCGCACCCTCGAACTGACGTACTGACTTACCGAAAACCGTCCGCTAGTTTGGGAGTATTGCTATTTATTTGCAAGTGATTATCGACGTGGTTTTTTCGTGTTAAAAAATGGATTACTTTTTTATAAAGTACGATTTGCAGCATCTGAGGCATCTTTTCGAATGTAAATATTTCAGGAAATATATATGCTTGCCATTTTAAATATGTGTAAATAACCTATAAATTGCAAAGTGTTAAACATTCATTAATGTAACGTGACCCACGACAACTTTAATGGAAATGCCTATTTCATAAGAGCGTAGATTCACTTTCAAAGTGACCTGCGCTGGCTGCAGCTGGCCGATTGCTTTCCCTTTTATGGCGCAAATTTTGTCCCACACGCGGGAGAGAATTTAGATGCATGTTTGAGGTATGCGTTCACCGAAAGTGACGCACATCTGCACCACACGCGCGGTGACGCTGCTCTACTAATGCTAGTACAGCCGTTCACCCAAACTTCTTTCCGTGTAGGGAGGAGTTTTATCGCCCTTGCTGTGGTGCTTAGTAGTGGATGAACTTCTTCATCTACTCTCGAGGCGGGGCCACCACTTCATAGGCTATGCTGGCGATATACTGGTTATCGTGCGCGGCCAGCTTCTGGATTCGGTCTTCGGAGTAATGCAGCAAGCACTCATGAAAGTGGATTCATTTTGTAAGAAAACTGGACTATCGGTCAATCCGAGCAAGAGACATCCTGGTTCAAAAGCTGGTATGGAACGAGCACCTGGAAGACAAGTGCAAGAAGCTAGTAGAGGCCATAGGAAAAATGTGGGACTTGAAACCGGAGACACTTACGTGGATCTACACAGCGATCTTGCGACCCAGGCTAACCTATGCGGCGGTGGTCTGGTGGAGCAAGGTCGAGCTGTCCACTATGAGGTCTCGACTAGAAAGGATCAGGGGACTCATTTAGAGAGGTGTCACTGTTGCCTCGAAGTCGACAACCACGACGGAATCAGGGGCACTAATAGGTTTGGAGCCCCTTCACCTCACCATCAGGGCCGTGGCTGCGAAGGCGGCCTGGAGACTAAATTTGGTAAATGACAGAAGGATCTCGACAGCAGTTAAGATCCCAGTCGACATCGCGAGGAAGCCGACCCTGAACATGCCCATGGGCAAAATGGCCACTCGCTACGACCTCAACAAGAAGTATCGAGTTGGCCTATCCACGAAGGAGGAATGGGTTAACGGCGACGCGCAGCTGCCCTTTGATGAGGACAACGGGTTTACAGATGGCTCCAGGATCGAGGTGAATGCATGAGTCGGTGTATATCGTAGAAGGAATGGAATGGGCTTCACAATCGACTTGGCGTCCTACGCCATAGTTCTACAATCTGAGATTATGGCCATACTCCAGTGCGCCTACAAGGTAAAAGAATAGGACAGCAAAAGAAACATCCGTATCTGTTTAGACCGCAGGACTGCTATAATGGCCCTAAATGGAATAACGACTACGTCGCTACTAGTATGGTACTGAAAAATCTAGCGACGGAAAATCGAGTTACTCTGCTATGGATCCCTAGACACACCGGTATCAAGGGCAATGAGATATCGGATAGGTTAGCCAAACTAGCAGCAAGAAGAAACTTTACTGGATACGAGCCAGTTGTAGGTATCTCCAGTATCTCAGTCACTGAAGAAATTGACAGTTGGCTGATTGAGGAACATCAGGATGAGTGGGGTTTGGTCTCTGGTTGCAGACGGGCCAAAACACTCTTGGGCTCAAACCTAACTCTAACTGAGCTAGGGAAATACTCAAGCTCGGGAGAAACGAAATCAAAGTCCTAACAGAAATGTTAATAGGACATGGGATCCTCGGATATCATAGATATAAGATAGGGCTTGCGGAAAGTCCTCTCTCTCGTCTGTGCGGAAAGGATAATAAGACAGTTACTCATATCCTTTGTCACTGCCTTGCGCATCAGTGAGTCGGAGATATCAGCCAACAGCATGGCTGCGGTCCTCTCCCTATGGAGACAGCTTTGGAGTCACGCTTAGGCTCACAAGGGGGCGCAATGGGATTACCCAAGCGTCAGGGGCTGTTGCGGTCTTAACCCCAACCAATAATAATAAATTACTTCTGTAATTTGTATTCAGTCAATAATTGTTAATTTCTTATACAGATTTAAATATACATACATAATTTAACCATTGTCTCACGTATAATCTATGTTTATTTAAATAAATATATTACTAAGTTATTAGTAATTAACGTCTGTTATTAGCCTAGGTACTATCAAGTCATAGTTTCCAGAGTCTACCACCTGAAAGTTACAGTGCGAGTTTAGAGACTTCTTGACTCTCAAAATTTGAGATGCTTCATTTTTTTGAATCCCCTTGCCTCTTACAATTCGAGGTGCTTGATTTTTGTGAGACTCCTTGCCTCTCACTTTACAACCTATTGAGGCGATAAGCCGCTTCTTCGCATCGGCTTTCAACTGTTTCACATTTCCCGTACTCTTCCTAATTCTAAGAATACGTGTTAGATTAGGGGGCGGAACATTTTCCAGGACGTTTTTTTTTCCTTTTGGAGTACTCTTCTTTTTTTAAGTACGTATAGGCTTAGGAAAGACATCGCTTTCCTCCTCATAGGAAAATCCGTTTAGAACCAGCTGTTCCTTTTTATTAGTGCATGCTCTTCTTTGCTACTGAAAAGTACAACAGTTTCCTTAAAATTTTCTTTGGCTCATTCATATAACTCTCTAGCTGTGAGGATCTGATTATCAGCTGAACGTTGCAAACTGGCTCTTGCTGTAAGTCGCTTTAGATTTCCTTAGATTTCATCACATGGTACTTTTGCGCGTGCAGTTGGATGGAAAGTCCTATCTGCCGGAATATCAAAGTCTTTTCAATGCACAGAAGGTTTGAGAAATCGTACTTGTTTCTAAAATGTGGAGTTGCTCCATCTAAGACATAATGAAGCTTCTCAGTATTGGAACGTTCCCTAAGGCTCTTCATCCAGGTCTTTAGAAGCGAGTTCTTGAGATGTATAATTTTTTATGCATTTGAGTCCGCCCAGGTATTAAAGTCGAGGTCAAGTGTTTCAGCAGACTTCTCCACTGCATTGTTACTCCATCTTTGTTACATAACATATGCATATATGCTACCGACGCCGTCTGCTCCCATAAAAAGTGTTTCTGGTGAACCCGCCTGAATAAATCAGGGTATGAAAAAACATTAAGATCGCAATGTAATATATTTGTTCAATCTGTATCAAACTGCAAAAATGAAGAAAGTTGTGAGTTTCCATCAATTACATGGGAGGCTTCATTACAAATATTAAATTTCTGAAAATAAAATCAAAACCATGGCAGCTGTCAAGTTAATTCTTAATCCCTCTTGGCACACTGTCATGCATTCCGATTGAACTTATAAATTATGTGCTCTTTCGTAGCGAAACAGACAAGCGGAGAGTTGGCGGAGTCAGCATGTAAGTTCATGATCGGCTTAGGGGAGTCGTAATGGGAGTGGAAGATCTACCAAAGCTATTTTCCTACACCCAACACCCCATTGCATTTTATTCAATAAACATTTCATTAATATTCATTGCAAATACACCCGCGACCAGTCATTGAATCAGATGCAAAAGCAAACTTAAAATCTTTCCCATGTGGAATAAGTAATGTTTCAAGAGCATCGAATGACTTTAATTTCAGCGTTTAATCGGTTTGCGCCATTACATGTTTCTCATAAATATAACAAATATTGTCCCTGGATTACGACTAAAATTAAAAATCTAATGAAGAAACGGGATAATAAGCGCCGTCCAGCCAAGAGAAAAAAAGCCCCTAGGTAATTACGCCGTGTTTCGCAAAATAAAAGGCGTAGTGCAAACAAAATTGAGAGATTCGTCAAACAAGTACAATTTTGATGTTATAAAAAAATAAATAAAATCAAAAACATTTGTCTTTTGCTGAAAAGATTATTATTCCTTATGCCAGCTTAGCACGAATCGACTGTTATCAATTTTTCTCCTTAAAAACTCCTAAAAGTCTTTTTATCTCTACTCCGCAGTAATAATTTAGTACCATCTCCTATTAGTTCTCCAAGCTCAATTTTCAACGATACAGATTTATTTTTTGCCCGGCATAACACCTGAGGCTCTTTGCAAGAAACTTATGGAAATCAAGTGGTGTGCCCGTAGATTTGAATAGATTACCATTTATCTGATTTGACTCTCTGTTCCCACAATTTTCCCAATATCACTTCATATTTAATTCAGATTTAAGGCCGATGCCAATTTTATCACGAATATCACAATAGTGGTTTTATTTGATATTTCCAAAGCGTTTGGTTCAGTTAATCACAAACTTCTTTTTCACTGAAAAAAATGTTTCTAAATTTAGAATTTTCAACTTAATTTAAGAACAAAGCCCTTTAAAATAGGTGGTAGGGATATATTATATAAATAAAATACACTTAATCAAATAATATTTTAATTATTTACATTTTCTTATAGCAATAATTTGCATACTGACAATAAAAACAACTAATTTTATGTTCGAAATGTTATATTTTGATAGAAAATATGTTAAGGATATATTATATAAATAAAGGTGGGGAAAGGTGGGGAGTTATTCTCATTTTAAAAATATATTCTTAACTTTCCACGAGGATATTTTAACTCCAAGAGTACCAACTGTTTTTCTTAATGTAAGTGGAATATATTCTTAAAATCTAAAAATATTCTCCAAGTGGGAAGAATAATAATATTTTGCCCTTAATTTTAGAATATTTTTTTCGGTGGACGAAAAGCTATGGCGTTTAATTTATCCAGTTTAGCAATAACGTTGTTTGAATCATACTTAAATAATCGATGTTTGCAAGTAATCGATAGTAAAGGGGAACAGCCTAACTGATCCATTTTCGAGAAAGGAGCCTCAGACGGCTCTACTCTTGCACCCTTCCTCTTTAATTTATACACATGGGACTTGGATGGGAAACTCAGGCACTGCAAATACCATGAGTACGGGGAAGATTTTAAACTGTATCTCTCGTGCTCAATCGCCTACCTTTAAAGTTTGCTTAAATTGATCCAGGAGGAGATTGCCTTAAGGCCGGGTGATCCACCTCTGTATAAAGTTTCAGATAGTTATCCAGAAGAAGAAATTTATCAGACGGCTTATCTGATAGATAATGATTTCGGGTTGATCCACTATATTTTATGCGTTGGATAGTTATCCTTCAGTTATATAGGGCAATATAGCGAATGCTAATATTTTTCGCGTGTTAAGGTTACTGGTACGTGTGTCACGTTGTGAGTTTGACAGAAATGGCGCAAACGCAGCAGAGCCACACATAATTGTGCTCGATCGCTCTTTTGTAGTTGTCATATTATTAATTATTATTAAACAGTAGAAGTGTCCTATTTATACGTATTTCTTACAAATACTAAAAATTTGCTTAACCATATCAAATTTTCACCTGCAAAATTTCTATTCGATCAGACAATATCTTCTGTGTACTCTTTGGATTTGAAAATCTAAAATTTTTAAAATTTATATTATTGGATTCAAAAATCTGAAACATTTTCTATATATTTATTGTTATTAGTACAGAAAATTAATACCGAATTATAAATTCAAAATAAATTTGTTGGCTCAAATAGAATATTTTTAAATGTGCAAGAAACATTTTTTTTGTACTTAGTAAAATACACACATTTTAGCAAAATTGGAATATGTCGAACCTCAAATTTCTTCAGCTTGAACCAAAGAACGATATTAGCATTCAGCTTTTCCGGGAAAACATGTCCTTCGTGGTTTAAGAATTTTGGGATATTGTGAAAGTGGATTTTTTTGTTGTGATTTTGGAACGTTCTAAACACCACAAAAAAATTTGTTCACAACGTTTAAAAAATGTTCCCTCATCCCATCTGTCAAAATGATTTTCACGTACATGAAGCGCTAAAGTGTTTTCTATTTACAAAGCAAATAGCAATTTTGGCTATTCCTTCAGTATCGTCGTAGAAGTTCTCACCCAAATCACCAAAATCAACATCGTAACATTTTCAAGTTCCATGTTGAGAACAATAAATTCTAGCCTCACTTTTTCTATATTTCGCGCTAAGCTGCTGGATTATTCCTTTATTTTTCACTTTGTTATTGGTCACAATGGGTCAACATGAAAGTATCCTATCTGTCAGATAAATCCATAGCTTTTATTGAGAGGTGGGTCATGCGGCTCTTAGTGGTACAATGGGCACCAAATAATATGTTGACACTGTATCAGACTAAGCCTTAAGCAATTATTATTCGGTTGACTCATTCGATTCTTCGAAGATGCAAGGTTAAACATAACTCTCTCCTGAAGAGGTTAGATATTTGGCACCTCGAGAAGAACCTTTAGGGTGCTGCATCAGCTGAAAATAAACAAGGAATCCATGTTTACGGCTACAAGTATTCTACTGGTAGAGACCCAGGTGAAAAAGTTATATATATAGTTTATATATGGTTGAGAAGACAACGACATTTTTCTTTTTTTTTAATACATTTTTCTGTATTATATGAATGAAAAATATCAGTGGTTAGTACAATATATATGTGTGTATATATCTATATACAAATTTTTCACCTGGAGGGCCTAATACTCCAACATTTTGAATACGGGTGTATTTTATATAATAATCCTTTCTTTGGAGAAATCATACAATCATTTAAAAAAATTTAATTTGAAACTTGAACGAGTACACAATGCATGCATTCGCTTTATCTATGACTTACCGTAACATCAACACATGACTTCATATCGATAACGGGCAGGAATTCTGCATGTGGTTAAGAGAACACAATTTTTGATGAGCAAATTACTGTCTAATCTTTTACACAACATGAAACGATCGAATGTCTTACATCTGTTTGTAATCTGAGATAACAATTGACCCATTCAAACTTGGCTTCGCAAAAGAAAAATGGTCCTTATAGTTCCGATACATAACACGCGTAACCTGCAAAAATCCTTCATGGTGTGGGAGTGCGTCCGCGGGACAAGGTACGTAGTACAATGAGGGATATAGACAATCTTGCAATTACCAATTGATGGTTTGTACACATAGGTCACGTGTCGCCTGTTATTAGCCTTGCGGATTATCTATTCGGTCTTTGTTTTTTCTTTTTAACACAATATTCTTCAAACTGTATTCATAGTAATGACCATTTTTTATTAGACTATCGCTGCTAATTCTCGGAAACTACTTTGCTGTACAATATTACCATATGGGGCATAGTATCTGAAGTATACCCACCTCGAAAATTAAAATTGTCCGATCAAGCTCAGGATGGGCCCAAATGTAGTCCTATTAGAGAGTACTCTTCACACAAATTTATTAAAGTAGAGGGGGTATCATTTTTTGATTTTTTAGGCAAAGCCTTACTTTCAAACATTTGTGACTTTTTTCCTATTGCCTTAAACAAAATTTCAGCAGGGCCACATTTTAAAAATAAGAGTAGCTTACCTAAATTCCAAGGCCATGAAGAAGATTTTGGTATCCAAGTTCAATGGAACTTCCATGGTAATTCTCATGGCATGACAATATGGAAGCTAGATCTCGGATACGAGAAAGAAATAGCGCATAATATTGAATTCTCATCAATAATCTGCGAATTTTGAAAAAGAGTTGACGAACACGATGTGAAAATTCAACAACGCTTCATCACTTTTTCTCGTCATCGGCTAGGAACGTCTGCATGCGGCCTCTGCATATGCTTGCACACACATACGCGGCACGTGTGTGGGCACGTACGTGTGATTCGAGTTCGTCTGATGAGTGGCTTAAAGTTTTATAAAACCTGTAATGTTAGGGCTCGACTGTTGCGCGTGTTTACCCACTTTTGGTTGGTATTAGGCAGCTGGTGAGTCACCATTCGTCTAGGGTACTAATCTTCAGAGTTGTGAAATTATGTGTTATGCACTGCGATTTTAGACTTTACCTTTGCTGTAGCTGACCGAATTGGGATTTTACTACTCGCTCATTGAACTTTAGTCATATAGATTCACGCTGGTCAGTTCGATACTGGTCCGAGAGAGAGTTGGTTATTGCGGTGAGGCCAAAATGTATAGAAGAAGCCAGGGTCAGGGCCTCTAAGCTTCCATGCATTTGTGCACACCCACCAAGTATTTGTGTTCGTCTTATCATTGACAACAGACTTGTTTGTGTCAAGGAAAAATGTGGCAACCCCAGCGGACTTGCACTGGTACTTCGTACCCAAAGCCATCACAACTTTGTAAAAAGCCAATGCATGAAAGCTTAGAGGCCCTGGCCCTGGCCTCTCATGTACCTTCTCTAAGCTTCCATGTTTTTGCTTTTTACAGAGTTGTGATGGCTTTGGGTACGAAGTACCAGTGCAAGTCCGCTAGGCGTGCCACATTTTCCCTCAACACAAACAACTCTGTTGTTAATGATGAGACGAATACAAATACTTGGTGGATGTGCAAATCTTATCAGTCACGATAGAGTTGTTTGTGTTAAGGGAAAATGTGGTGCCATAGCGATCTTGTGCTGGAACTTCGTAACCAAAGCCATCAAAACTTTGTAACAAGTAAATGCATTGAGGCTTGCAGTACCTGGACAGGGCTTGAGAGCCGGTTTATAGGGGTAAATTCTATTGAAATATAAATATATATATATGTCTTGTACGAGATAAATGCGTCCTGTGTACACACACAGACGCATATGTATGAAGTTATGTATGCACACTTCGAATAGAACGGTCAGCAACCGTTAGGGCTCGTCCATAAACTACGCAGCCACGAGGGGGGGGGAGGGGAGTAGTGGAAAATACTACGCTAATCTACGCGGGAGTGCACACCCACCAAGTATTTGTGTTCGTCTTATCATTGACAACAGA
>CAKNWT010204865.1:0-10425 GCA_932066315.1 Andricus coriarius | reverse complement strand
GCTGTGGACTAGAGCCATGAGATGTTGTATAGAACTCCAAAAATGGTTCCATTTCAACGATATTTTTTGTATGGGTTATTTTGGGTCCCTGATTTCATATCCGTTTTTTTTAAATTTCATAAACGAAATGTACGATCCTATACGGTGATGAAAAAGCTCAAAATTTTCGATAACAATGATATCCTCTAAATATTATAGGTTTCTAGAGTCGTTGATTTAAAATCCTTTTACTTGAATTTTGCAAAAAAATGACAAAAATATTAATAAACAATAGTTGAGCATTGTGCAAAATATTCCAATAATAAAATGGAGATATTATTTATTAATATATTATATGGAAATTGTAATTGTAAACTAAAATTTAAGAGAAAACATTATAAATGTTAAATAAGTATCATAAGACAATCAATTTTAAATTGAATCTTAATTTTTTCTAAGAAATGTATTGCAGCCTATTCCCACAAGAACTTCAAATTTCGGACGGGTTTGGGTTTTCGAGTTGTCGCGTCAGTGTACTTGCCACGCTTAGCAACGCGAGACCAAATCTGAAAGGCGAGATACAGACGATTGTCGCGCGACAAAAACTTTCCGCCGAAAACCCATTTTTCCCCGGAACTTGTCTTAGAGTCTGGGTGTGGAATCACCTTAACGCAGAGAATGAGCGTTCATTCGTACACAAGGTACTAGGAATAGTCAGTAAAACTTGTATTAGCTTCTTGTACTCTGAATGAAGACTACCGATCTCAGCATTACCTTTTAAAAAAGTTACTACCTCCTTTAGGCATTGGAGTTTCACATTTTTTGCTGAAATTATGTCCAAAAACATATCACGGTGCAATTTGAGTTTCGTTGGATCGAAATCTTCCTCTTTATAAAATTGTATGATCTCATCAACACAAGAGCCTTCCTGACCAATCACAAAGTTTTCGAATGAGTTTAGCAGGTTCATTGTTTCAGATGTAAGCCGTCTATTCATGGAGCTTAAGACCTGATCAAAAATTTCGAAAAATAGTTTCCTGTAGTAGCTTTTCGCTATCGAGATACTTCGGGTTCTTCTAAATTCAGACTTTTTGCACCTTTACTGCATCAGCCCATGCCTTGTCGAATTTAGCTTCTCGATTTTCAGTGAGACTGATTAGGACTGCTTCAACTTTCTGGTGAGATTCATTTATACTCAGGTCAGATTTTTGTAAATCCGTATTCAATACTTCGATTCTGTGGAAGATTTCGATCATTACGGTAAGCAAATAGTAGAACTCAATTACTCACAATTATTACTCTCGCTAACATTAAGAGAGCCAATGCTATTAGCGAAATGGCTATTTCCTTCTTCTATCGATGGAAGAGAATTGGAAGAGATCAAACCTGCAAATTTGAAATGTTGAAATATACAATCGAATATATTCTCGTCAGAAATCTCAAGAATTCCTAATTTTTCGGACTATTCCTAAATTTTTTTAGTATGATTTTAAGTAGAATGAAAAATAATGTTTGAAAATATACAAAAAATCGAAATATTTTGAGAAATTGAATTTTGAAAATTTTCGAAAAAAAGATTCGGACTAGTATTACGGAATTTTCCGAAAAAATAACCGATCAAGTATCGAGCTAGGGAGCTAGTATTAAGAATTCTTTCGTAACGTTAGTCCTGAACAAGCGGGGGTCTTACGAAAAATTCCGTAACGGTCGACAGTTCGAAACAAAATTGAGACGTCAAAAGTGATATTTGAAAATAAAAAAAAATGTAAAATGAAAATTTGAGCATCTCTTTCTACCACAATATCTGAGATGTTTTTTCTTCCTTTTTATAAGTTTTGCAAGTTTAAAAAAATTGAAGAGATGAGGGTTTGACGTTTCTCAATCTGGTGTGCAACATGTAAATAAATCGATAACTATTTTTTTTTAATTTTCAAATAAGTGATTACTGTAAAAAACAATATATGATAAAACTTTAACCCTTCGGCACTGGCGGGCGGCATTCCATGCCGCTTTCCGATAAAAAATTATGATTATTCTCTAGTGTACCAAAGTAACGCTAAAACGTGCTTAGGCATCATTCAAGCAACTATCATAATATGTCCCCATACTCCTTCCTGCTTCCATTATACTCTTAACAGTCGGCAATGCTCTCGTGAAGACAGAAGGTGCAAAACTACAAATAAACATTCCTATTATGGAACAACCCAGATAACAATACGTGCCGGCACGTAATCGGCCCGACGGGCTGGAGACCAACCTGCCTACTAAATGCACGCGTCAGGCCGGCAGAGTCGGAATGCGACCGAAGGGCGGACGACGGTCCGGCAGATTAGACGCCCGTCCGTCGTGCAAACGGCGAGCAACGACGGGCCTGCGATTTTCCCGACCGCTGCAGGCTGATAGTGCGAGTAGATTAAGATCGCAAACGCTCATGCGTGTTTTGGATCAGCTGTTCTTGCCGAGTGTAATGGCGTTCATCCCTGAATTTTGGCTCGGATCGACGACGTGAGTGAAAAGAGCTTTCGTTGGTTTTGTTCCTCTTGTGTTTCCTTTTTTGGCGGGTTGCTGCTTTTTAATTGTATGTCTGCTGTGCGTGGAAGAAAAAGTGGAGAAGATAGACCCTACTAGAAAAAAATGAGCAATCGTCAGGAAAAAAGTCCGGGAAAATGAAAAATTGGTCATAATAAAGATAGAGAATTTTGAAAATGATGTTTGAGGCTGCCCTGATATAATTTTCTTGAATTCGCCTTTTTTTGTAAAAAATTCTATTATTTGGGTGAAAGTTAAACCAATTTATTAAAAAATCATTTTTTTTGTGTTGAAAATTCATCTTTTTGACTGAAAATTAATTTTTTGGTTTGAAAATTCATCTCTTGTGTTCAAAAAGGAGCTATTTTATTGAAAATTTCTTTTTTTTGTTGAAAATTAATTGTTTAAATTAAAAATGTAACTATTCCAGTTGAACTACTTCGATGAAACTGACTTCTTTTTTTTTTAAATTAATTTTTTATCGACAAATGTAACTTCTCCATTTTTGGCTTGAAAATTTTACTTACTTTTTTCTGTTGTACCCACTATAAAATTGTCTAAATAATTATAAATACATAATTATAAACCCTTCATCCATTCGCACATTAGCCTGCATTTAACCGGATGGTAGCCTGCATTTTACCGGATCTAGTTCCTGCATTTTACCGGAGCATGGCCGGCATTTCACCAGACTGCGTGCGCCCGACTTCGTGCGGGCCATATATACATCAATGGCGCGCGTATTAAGCTGCGCATGTACCGGCAGGTCGATCTGGTCAATCGGCCCACGTGCCTGCTCATAGTATGCTACCGTGCCGGCATTTTGTTATATGGGAAGTTGCCGATTCCGTGTGGGCGGCACTCCATACCGCTTGCCGGCGATCTACTTCGCCTAGTATGCGCCAGTGCCTGAGGGTTAAACTTACAAATTTCTGCATCACAGTCTATTTCCTTCTTCTTTTGATTGTTTAGGTTTTCACTCCCATTTTCGAAATCACAATTTTTATTCTCACTAATATTACGGGAGCTAAAGCTATCATCTTTCTTACGCAAAAAAAATGGTCTAAAAGCCGCGTTTTTTTAATCACTTTTTCCTCCTTCAACTCCTTCTCCTTTGTCGATATTCGTGTCTGACAATTTCTTCGTTTACGCTTAACGATTTTCATTTAAAAAGAGATGTTGTCAATGCAAAATGCAATCTAAAACTGAGGACTCTGGCCGAATATAGTGTCTCTGTTGCTGACCCAGGTATATTATCAAAGTAACCGAAATAAGTGAAAATAACATTAACCATAGGGGGGAATTCCGTGCCCAGACTGTCGGACTCGGCATGCACCCCCTGTTGAGAGACAACTCGAGTCCAATAAATTCAGGACTATAAAAATCAAAATTTTACAAGTCCATGGTAACGACCCATGCAAATTTTGAAGTTTAAATTCTTCATCATAGATCAGATACTTAGTGAAGGGCCTGAAAGGTTCACGAAACAAGGTATCACCGATACTATTGCCGAAAACAGAAATCGAAAACGAACAGTGTAGAACCCAGGCAATAGATATATTTTTGAAGCAAAAGTAAATTTTTTTATCTTTTCGTCTGCCAAATGAAATTGAGGTCCACTTTCTGCCCTAAACATTCCAACCATTTATTAACTGTCTGCAAAGTGTTTGTGATTTCTAGTGTCAGTAAGTGGATAAAGTTCTCGATATCATTGATCTCATTAATCTTTCGATATCTAATAGGCCCTGTTGTGAACGGAACGTAACAGTGTTACAACGATATGTGACGAAGAAATGTTTTTTGTATTATTGCTGCACTTAGTTTATATTTAAAAAAATCCAATTTCACGCACGGTTCCATACGAATATAATCGCACGCTTAAACCCATTGAAAAATCGCACTCCCTGGGGATTCGAACCCTGCCTAAACTATCTAACCCGTATGTAACTACCCGATGCCTTTGCCAATTGCGCTATGGAACCGCTTGAACATTCGTGACAAAATCCCGGCTATGCTTTTTTGCTGAAAAAGTCAGGGTTATCTCAGAAATATATTTATTATTTTTTTAGTTGAGACATATTATGAGAAGATGGGTTTAAAAAATTTTAAGGTGCAAAGCTTATAGTCGGGTGACCATGCAAAAAATGACCCCAAAGGGAATCCAATGTTGGGTCAGCCATTTGAAAGCATACAATCAAAAACATTGTTTTCCATAATTTCAAACAGTTAGCCGCCACATTGGATGAGTTAGAGGGGGTGAGGTCCATTTTATTTTTTATTTTTTTCTCTGTTTCTACTCTATAAATCTGAATTAATAGAAAACTACTGATTGGTAGTAGTTTTCTACTAATGCAAATAGTGCTGATTCGTTTACTAGTAATTAGTAAAAATCTACTATTTCAATGAGTAAGAATATCTGACTAAATGAATTAGTAACTATATCTACTAAAGGAATTGGTAATGCTATACTACTGAATGAATTGGTAAATGTATATTGCTGGTTACTATTTTAAACGGTAGTTTCAAGTAAATTAAAAAAATTATTTTAACATGAAGAGAATTTTATTTAAATACATTAATCTATGAATTTAAATAATAATTCAAAAAAATTTCCATTTTATCTTCTTATACTTAAATTTGTTAAACCGTCCTATATCAGTTCGACATCTGATTCCTCGTTTTCTTCCTCGGATGTTTTTGCGTTTTGCTGTGTGTTTGTTTTTAACCCGTTAAAAAGCTTATTTAATTACGCGTCGAATAAGCCATAATAAAGATATTTTTAACATTTTGAAGAGAATATACCCCTTGAGAATTTAAACAAACTGCAAGAATTTCTCGAACTTTGTACCTCTAATTCAACTTATGACACAACCTAGGTCTTAATGTCTTATCTTTAATTTAAGCCAATAAAAATTGAAAAATCTCCACGGGTTCCTCATATACGTCTTAAAATGTCCAAGTCTGAAACTTCAATTTTCAGTCGGCGATTACTGCTGTCGACCGCGAAAGCGGTGATCGCCGAGAATTTCTCAGATTTTGTTTCTTAACTTCAACTCGTGTTGTGACTTACACTATACTAATGGAAAAAATTGAAACTGACATGACGTCATCTGTGGGTTACTATTGTGGGTTACTATTCGGTGGTAAAAAAACTGAGATAGTACTTGAGTTTTATCACACAAAGAAAATCATAAAAAATTTTGAAAGATTTGTTAAGGTTGAGTTTCCCGCCAAAATATTTTTGGATAATCATGGACATTGAGAATGATTGAAAGAAGTCCTGTGATTTTTTTCAGATTTTTTTTAACGATAGAAACAGAGAGAAAAAAATAAAATGGACGTTACACCCTCTATCTCATCCAATATGGCGGCTAACGGTTTTCTTTGATTGCATGCTTTCAAATGCCTGACTTAACATTTGGTTCCCTTTAGGGGCACGTTTTTCATGCTTACCCTGCTATAACCTTAAAAGAATGTTATAAAATAAAATATTTTCTTCTCGTTTGGCCCGACCGTCGGCACAACTCTTGTCTAAGATCTTTACAGAACTATGTGTTCCGTTCCTGGAATACGTGTGACATTCTAGTGACATAACAGTTCTATCACTCTGTTCTATATTGGTAACATTACATAATTCCAGAACTGTTACGTATCCTTACAGTACCTGCGTTGCAGAACAGTGTGACCCTTATGTCCTGTAATTGTTGTGGCACACGATTGTAAAAATATTATGTATAAATTTTCTCTTTTTGTTATGTAACATTTACAGAACGCACGTTCTAAAAATTGAATTTCCGCGACAACTTTTGCAAAAACTATTTCATTAGAAAATGTCTTCCTGTGTTTCCTGTTAAACAATATAAAAAGAAAAATATTTTCGACCTTGGACTGATATTCGGCAGGGACGGCTGCACAGCTTAAGTAAGCGGATCCGCATTCCGAAATACCCTTATGACTACCAAGAGGATTATTAGTCTCGTAGTCATCAAAGTAACCGAATATTGGCAATACAATCTTGTTGAAATATTTTTTATTTTTTTCTTTCCACAAAGTACCTTGATAAACATTTTTTACAATCACGGAGTGCTTCTGAACATCATTTAAGTACTGCATGGCACTATCGACAACGCCTGGCAATTCGAAAAATTGCTTTAGAACGTTCCCGATTGGAATTCATTGAGTTACTAAATCTTTATCGACTAATTCTTTTTCACCCTCTTTTTCAACATTAACCCTCATCTCTCCAAGTTTGTAACTTTTAGGAAGTATAAAGGTATCATGTTTTTTGAAGTGGGCAAAGCGTTTCGCTTCTGTGTCAAAATCATTAAATGCCAATGAAAATTTCTTTAAAACATCAGAAACCTCTGCGACAGTCAGTGAGTCTTTGCCCACTTCAGAAACTCTGTTACAAAACTCATGTTTAATGTCGCTAATAACACAGCCACACAAAGAAAAATCTTTTTTCGTGTCTGGAGGTCAGAGCATGTTAACTTTATGTTTTTTGGGTCGCTGAATCCGAATCCGAGGTCCAAAAACCCTCAGAACGTCAGGGTTCTTACATAAACTCACAAAAAATTAATAATTTTTTGGGTTAGTTTATTTTTTTTTTATTTCAGAACCCTGACGTGCTGGAGCTTTTTTGACTTCGCATTCGGATTCAGCGACCCCAAAAACATATAATAAGCATGGTCCGACCCCCGGACTTGAAAATAAAAAATTTCATGAGCTTTTATAAGGTTATGTCAGAACCCTGACGTGTCGGGGTTTTTTGGACCTCGAATTCAAATTCAGCGACCCAAAAAACATGCAGTCAACATGGTCTGACCTCCAGACCCGAAAAAATATTTTTTTTTGTGACTGTGTAATGTTACCAAGTAGAGTAGAAACTTCTGTAATTATTTCTCCAACCCTTTTTCGAGGTAAATCTCCGAATATCTCATCATACTCATCGTTTTCATCGGAAGAACAGTCGGAATCCTGATAAAATGGAGAGTCCTTATAATCTACATTCAAATTCTGCGGAGAATCATAAGTGGAAGCATTTTTATCAAAAAGAAAAGAGTTTTGTTGAACTTGTATACTGTTTAATTCAGATGAATGATGAATAGCCCGGTGTTTTCGATAAGAATCGAATTAGTAATAAACTTTTGAGCAGTCGATTTCCATACAATGAAAATTTCGTAATGATTTGTGAGAATTCAACATGAAGATAAAAACTTTTATTGCTTGAAAATAGTAATTCACAAGCGAAACAGTTCAACAAAATTACATTTACAGACATTTTCTATAAAAGGGTTGAAAACTTGTTCTAAGTTGTACACCTGTCAACTTCGCATCAATTTTGCATTATACGATATTTTATATTAAATGAGAAAGTATTCTTTGTAAATTTAGAAAACTAATTTCTCTCCCTATTGAAAATTCCGGCGTTGGAAAAGACATCGTAAACGTCGTCGTAAGCGATATCGTAAACGACGTCGTAAATGATATCGTAAACGACGTTGTAAATGATATCGTAAACGACGTCGTAAACGATGTTGGATTTTGGGACCATATCCGATATCATTTACGACATCATTTACGACCTCGTTTACGACGAAGTTTACGACATCGTTTACGACGTCATTTCCAACCTTATTTCTTTTAAATAAGGCAAAATATTTTATTATTGTTAAAATTTTAATCTATTTTACTGCATGGAAGGAATATGAAGACAATGGAAACTGTTATAAACATAATGATTTATTTATGATCATTTGGCATCGTTAAAGTTTAATAAGAGTGCACATTTGGAACGGTAAATAATAATAAATATTTTATTTCTGTAAAACTCGTATTTGAATGACGACATACATTTTGGCTACGGAACTATTTGGCTACGGAACTATTTGGCTATTTCGGACGTACACACCTGGTTCTTTCACAAAAATCAACCGAAAATAACAAACTTATAAATTTTGAAGGAAAATCGATGACAGTAAACAATTGCTATTGTTAACAACAGGTATTGAAACCAATTTTCATCATGTTGTGTATTTATGAATGAAAATACGCCTTTTTCCCGGAATTAACATCCAATTAATTAGTAATGACGTCTTGCTATTAATCGATAACATTCAATAATTGTTTCAAAACATTCAATCAACAAATACATTATTTAACTAATTTTCAGCATGAACTTGGTTTTTTAACTTATTTAACTGTTAATAACAAATTTTGCAAGTTTTTTTGACACTTCCATAACGATCCACAATTTTTATTGTTATGAATAATGTTATAAACAAATTTTCCTCGTCTAATATATTTATAAACTAAAGAAACTGTGTTTCTCATGGAGAATAAACTGAAATTTACTTAGCAATAATTTCTTACTAACAGTTGATAACAATTGATGATTTATTAAAGGAATTGAATTACTTTGGCATCGTGAAAGTTTAATAAGAGTGCAAATTCGGAACGGCACACAAATATTCACAATCATTCGAAATTAAATGCACACATATTTTTACAATATCAACATTTAATACAGCAGATTCTTCATTATATATTCTTACAATTTTTTGCAACATACTGGCTTTATTTTGAAAGGCATCTATTGTGTGTGTTTTTTTTAACAATTACATAATCTTTTGTATTGTCTGAATCTACAATAAAATGAATTAAATTGACGTATGAGCCGTTGCTTAATTGTGCGAACGTATTATCGGAACGTTTGTTATATTTTACGGCTGACATATATAAACAACCATTTTTCACCATTTTTTTGTACGACACTGTTTTTTCAGCAGAAAGCTGCAATTTTTGTATCCATAAATCGTTTACTCTAGATTTCGGCCCGAAGTATCTGTGTGCAGAAAGTTGTAGATTTTTCTGGACCATAGTCGTATCAGTGTGAGTAACAAATCGTCTTACACAATAAGAAGTAGAAGGAAGTACGCGCTCTTGTAATAATGACATACTGTACTGTAAGCTAATTCGACGACATATTTGATGGTGCACGCCTTTTTCCGCATGAATAACTTTCAATAAGTCTCCGCTCCCAGACTCAAAGGTATATGCGTTGTGGGACCAAAGGGTTCCCCAATCGTAAACGCTCCTACTTAAATGCAAACGCAAATGAATATTGAAAGTCATAGATACTTTAGAATAAAGAATTTCCGTGCGAGCAACAAAGTCATGTAATAGTTTGTCAGCATAATCCACTTCAAAAGTTTTAATATTTCCCTTCGATAATATGTACAATGCTTGAACGAAGAGAGCCCAGTGGTCAAAAAATTCTTTTGGTAAAACATCTTTAAGAATTGGCATACTGTAGTATAATACCCAATTTTCCCATTCCCTGGCTTTCCAAAACTCTTTTTCAGACAACGTACGCGTGAGTCTTCCGATTGCGTGAGGGTCTTTCATGTTCTTTAAGAGAATATAAATTTCATGAATCTTATGTTTAGAAATTGGACCAGCTTTCTGCTTATTTCCAAACCACATTGTAGCGAATAACTTAGCTATTCTAGTGATACAATGCATACTGTCTGATACGCAACCGAATATAATGTCAAAATTGATTAAATTTATTAAGTGTGATGCATTTTTCACTCCGAAAACCGTTTTTTTTTACTTTTTCTGCATCTTTCATGTGTTTTACAGTATCTTCCGCGTTCCTCGCTTTGGGCACTTTGCTTAAAAGAGGGTATTTTATATTTCCAGAACGTGCATTAGTGGGGTTATTTTGAATCCACTCTCCAGGATGTAGACACTGGTTGCATCCATACGAACCATTATATTGCACAAAGCCTTGAACCGGTGCCCGTACAACTGAATCTACGCAACAAATTAAACAGGAAATTTTAATCCAAATTGAAGTACCTTTGATGTTGCACGGAATTCCCTTCGTGGAAAGACTGTTCATATTTTCAACAA
>CAKNWT010204859.1:0-11016 GCA_932066315.1 Andricus coriarius | reverse complement strand
TGCATAATTTGATTATGAAAATTTTCAAAATTTAATATAGGATTACAAATTATTTAATTTTTAAGATTTATATTGTGGAGGTATGTAATTTTCAACGTTTTCTTGGTTCAATCAATTTAATTTTAAAGATTTATAATTTAAAATTCTTCACTTTTAACGATTTTCAATTTAAAATTCTTTAATTTTCAATATTAGCAATTGAACACTCTTCAATATTTAATGTGTATAATAGAAAATGATTCAATTTTGAATACCTTTTTTTAGAAAAATTCAATTCCGAACATAAAAAATTTTTCATTTTGAAGATTTGAAATATTAATTTATTCAATTTTATAGATTTACAGTTGAAAAGTCATCAATTGTGAATTAAAGTATTTTCTATTCTTGCATCAACTTTGAATGATGTTAGTTCAAAATTAAAAAATTTTTTTTTTAAATATGATAAATGACCATAACTTTCTTAATGTTTAATCAAAAGTATTAATATTATAGATCAATCGATTTGCCTTCAGCCAAAGAATTTTTTATATTCTTACATCAACTTTGAATGATGTTGTATTAGAAATTTATCAACTGAAACACGTTTAATTAAATAATTATAAAAATATTAAAAATTTTAAAGCTTCTTTTCTGAGGAAATAAAAAATGAACAAATTTTGGCAAACACAAATGCAAATATTTTTATTTAAGATGCCTAATAGGAAAGTGGAGAGAAAAAGCAGAATTTTATTATCATTCAGATAACATTAAAGAACAATATTTAAAAAATCTTTCAAGATGAAAATTTGTCAATATTGTTCGTGTCATAGTTCTTATCAAAGTAATGACTCTAAATGGATTCAGCATTCTTCCAAGATTAATTTAAACTTTTGTTTCCTCAAATCTTATCTTGAGGAAAAAAATTAGGTTAATCGTTACACACGTGTCGCAAAGAGATATGATTTATTCATTGTTGATTGTTCAGATGTAAATTATTCACAGGTTCTGTTTGACTGGAGTTAGTACATTTTAAATAGGATATAATTCCTTAACTACTTATATATCACGTAATAAGGTATCATTTTAATCTTTAAAAGTACATCCCAAATAGAGTGAATCTGGGACACTTTAGACTATTTGTTCATTTTATGAAGGTGCGACTAAGAGTTAAATAAATATTAAAATAAACGTCTTTTTACTATTATTTTTTACTCTTTCTGGTAAATTCTATGATAGAGCTAACTAAACTATGAAAAATTAAGAGATGTTTATACTCATACTTCTACGATTTTCAAATAAACTTTCATGCTGAAAGTATTTTTAAATGTAATTTGAAAAAATCAAAACTAAAAATCATAAGGATGAAAATGCGAAAAAAGTGCTCTTAAAATATAATAATATGCTTTAAAGAATTAAAAAAAAACTGGGAATTTGAATCTAGCTCTTGAATGGACGAATTGAAATTAAAGAAGTTATTAAAGTTATTAAAAATATATTATTTTATGATTAATTTAGAGGGATCGAGCTTGAAATATTTTCAATTTAAAAATAAAGAAACATTTTTTTAAACTGATCTGCATTTCAAACTGATTAATTTTATAATTGTTGAAAACGATGTTCAATCTTGTGGAAGTTTCAAATTTTGAGATTTATACTATTATAATGGAATGATTTGTGAACTGGAATAATTTTTAGCTGACGTTAAGACATTCTGAAGGATTTACAAAGATTTCAGATATTGTAATTAAAAATTTTAAGAATTCAAAGTTAATTGTTTTATTTTCATAATGAAAATGTAGTTACGTGATTTCAAATAGAAATGTTCCTTCTAAAATGATTAATTTAAATTTGAAATAATTATAATTTCAAATTTATGTGGTTTATCAATACAGCTTGTATAATTTTAAGCTGATAGCATGATTTCAAATTATCATTTAAAAAACTCTAGACCGAATCCATTTGTCGGAAATTGAAATATTTGGATAAAAAAAAGATGTATTTTGTTGAAAAATAGTCTATTTTAGTAGAAAATCAATCTTCTTGGTTGAAAATTAAACCATTTTTTTTGTGTTGAAAATTTAATTATTTTGTTGAAAATCCGTTTGGTTTGAAAATTTATGGCTTTTTGTAGAAATTTCGTCTTTTTTGTAAGAAATGCAACTTTCTAATTATAAATTTATGCATCGGTTGAAAATTAATTTTTTGTTGAAAATTCACTTTCTTGGGTTGAAATTTGAATTATTTTGTTGAAAATTAGTCCTGTTTGGTAGAACATGAATCCTCTTGATTAAAATTTTAAATATTTGGTGAAAAGTTTATGTATTTTATTCAAAATTCATCTTTTTTGGTAAAAAATTAATGTTTTGAAAATGCAACTTTTTGGTTGAAAGTTTAACTAGTTTCTTAAAAATTCGTCTTTTTGGATTGAAAATTTAACAATCCGTTAAGAAAATTCAACTGTTTCGTTGGAAATTCGTTTTTCAATTGATATTTAATTTTTTAAATGAAAATTTAACTATTCCATTTTTGGCTCAAAATTTATCTTTTTTAGTGTAAAAAATTAACTGTTTAGTTGAAAATCTATGTGTTTTATTAATATTTTTTACCATTTAGTAGAAAACTTATTTTCTTGGTTTAAAATTAATCTTTTTAGTTGAAAATTCAATTATTTGGTTAAAAATTCCACAGTTTTGTTTAAAATGCGTATTCAGGTTAAAAATTCAATTGTTTTGTTATAAAATTCAACTATTTTGTTGCAAATTAACTTTTTTGTGCAAAATTCATATTTTTGGATTAAAAATTCAACTTTTTTGTTGAAAAATGTTTTTTTTTCAATTGAAATTTAATTCTTTTTTTACAAAAATTTAACTATTTCATTTTTGTCTAAAAATTGATCTTTTTAGTGTAAAAATTCACCTGTTTAGTTGAAACTCTATGTATTTTGTTAATAATTTGTACCTTTAGCAGAAAACTTAATTTTTTGGTTTAAAATTAATCTTTTTGATTGAGAATTCAATTATTTGGTTAAATATTCCACAGTTTTGTTTAAAATGCTTCTTCAGGTTAAAAATTCAATGTTTTTGGTATAAAATTCAACTATTTCGTTAAAAATTAACTTTTTGTGGAACAGTCATATTTTCGGTTTGAAAACTCAACTCTTTTACAGAAAAATCTTCTTTTTGGCTCAAAAATTCTACAATTTGTTAAAAAAATAAACTTTTTTTTCAGATAATTGTACTCTTTTGTAGAAAATTCTTTTTCCTTTAATTCAAAATGAATTTCTTGAATGAAAATTCAAATCTTTTTTAGCTCAAAAATACAACTATTTGGTTAAAAATGTATGTAATTTGTTGAAAATTCGTATTTTTGGTAGAAAATTTGACAATTTGGTAAAAAAATTCAACTGTTTTGTTGGAAATTCGTTTTTCAATTGAAAATTAATAGTTTTAATGAAAATTTAACTATTTCATTTTTGGCTAAAAATGAATCCTATTAGTTTAAAAATTCATCTGTTTAGTTGAAAATCTATGTATTTTGTCCATAATTTTTCCATTTAGTAGAAAACTTATTTTCTTTGTTTGAAAGTAATATTTTTGGTAGAAAATTCAATTATTTGGTTACAAATTCTACCGTTTTGTTTAAAATGCGTCT
The DNA here is from genome assembly GCA_932066315.1 of Andricus coriarius. Classification (NCBI taxonomy): domain Eukaryota; kingdom Metazoa; phylum Arthropoda; class Insecta; order Hymenoptera; family Cynipidae; genus Andricus; species Andricus coriarius. Next base: position 7,386 of record CAKNWT010204859.1, on the reverse strand, counting down.
TTAGGTTAACAATTCAATGGTTTTGGTATAAAATTCAACTATTTTGTTGCCAATTAACTTTTTTGTTGAGAATTCATATTTTCAGATTAAAAATTCAACTTTTTTGTACAAAAAATTTTTTCTAACTGAAATTCAATTCTTTTTTAAATAAGATTTAACTATTTCATTATAGGCTAAAAATGTATCTTTCTTAGTTTAAAAATTTAACTCATTCTCTATGTTAGAAATTCAAAGCTTTTTGTAGAAAATTGAACTATTTCGTTGAAAATTAACTTTCTGTGGAACATTTATATTTTCGGATTGAAAACTCAATTGTTTTGCAGAAAAATCATCTTTTTGACTTAAAAATACAACTATGTGGTTTAAATTGTTTTTAAACCAAATTTAGGATTTTTGGGATTTCATTTTTTTTGCGATTTTGTAACGTTATAAACACCAAGAAAAAAATATTCCCCATAAATAAAAAATAATAACATGTTTCTTTTGTTCAAGCTGATAAAAATTTAAGGTTCGAATCAATCCAAAAAACAGGTTTTTGTACATTTTCAAAAAATTATAAATAAGGCAAAATTTATTTTTGAATGCTTAAATCTTTTAATTGTAAATTTAAAAAAGAGAACAGAATGTATTAACCAATTTCAAAAATGTTTTTCTTTACTTGTTTTGGATGTCAAAGTATTAATTATAGTAAGGAAGAAATGACCAATCTTGGAAAGAAATATATATGAGCCATTTTTTTGGGTTGAAAATTTAATTATTTTGTTGAAAATCCGTTTCTTTGATTTGAAAATTCATCGCTTTTAGTAGAAATTTCGTCATTTTTTGTAAAAAATGTAACTGTCTAATTATAAATTAATGCTTCGGTTGAAGATTAATTTTTTGTTGCAAAAATTCACATTTTTGGTTGAAAATTCAACTTTCGACTCAATTTAATTTTCAATCCAAAAAAGGGTTAAAAATTGAACTATTTTGTTGAAAATTAGTCCTTTTTGGTAGAACATGAATCCTCTTGATTGAAGTTTTAAATATTACATTGAAAGTATTAATTATAGTAAGGAAGACATGACAAATCTTGGAAAGAAATATTTATAAGAACGATGTTAAGCCTAAGTATATCCAATTAAAAAAAAATTCTTGAATGGCAGTAATCATTGAAAATTATCTAAAAATATAAAATTTCTCATAAAAATGTTGTTTCTTCTTTTCGACATGTAAAAATAAATATTTAATATTTCCCCTATTTTCCCCTTTTCGGAAAATTACCCTATTTCCCTTTTTGAGCATCTTTTTCGCTGTGAACCCTGTCATATTGTTAATTCCGAAGTCGAGATGGGAAAATGAAAGGATGGGGAAATGATAGGGTTTTTGCAAAATTAGTTATTCGGTATAATCTCAAAGGAAGGTAGGAAGATCGAGACATTACTAATAAACGGAGTCATACTATAAAGCGGGTGGAACGAGCAAATCCTTCGATGTAAAAGCCCACCTTAAACCAGCTGATCCTGACACAAAGACGGCACCAGAGCAAGGGGTACCCTTTAATGAAAACTATACGTCCCTGGATTAAGGTGGCCACTGGCCACTGGTCAGCCCATGGAAACCAACTACCCGATACGACCTGTCTTATGCAACCTGGACCAACCTCTATAGTTAGCCACTCTATGGTCGTCCAGCGTATTAGATGGAAGTTTAGGCATTAATACCTAATAACATGGCCTTGTCGGCAAATCCTTTGTTGGCCATCTTATTCCAGACTTAACACCTTCCGTTCATGGATCCTCAAGACGGTCATCTGGACCGAGAAGAGATCGTCAGGTGGATCATGTTCAATTCTAATTAACATCTTCCAAAAATCCCTAAAAGGGTGCTTTTAAAACTTCATTGCAAACTTCATTGGAAGTTAATGAATAATTAATAATAACCAGATCATTGTGTTCATTTTCCAACATTTTGTAATATATGTTACAGAAAATCGCATATGATTTAAAAACGTTGTATATGGGTCAAAATATCTCAAGTGTGCCACTTTTAAATCGATAGTTCTATTCTCAATCAATTTATACAGTTTTCGATTCGTTTTCATATCAAAATAACTCCCCTAAAATATTTTCGCAACAAATTTATTTTTTTTAAAGTTATTAACAATCAAAGTTCTTGATAATTTTTTTCTCGAAAATTGATTACTCGCGAACGGTTCATCAAAATTCAATAATTTTGTTATGAAAATTTTTGTTCTGAAGTATACTTTACGTTAAAAAATTGTTTCGTAGTAAAACACATTTTTTTATTGTTTAAATAATCGTTTGTTTTAAACAATTAAAAATTAATCAAACTTCTCCGCCTGTGAAAGAATTCTTTCACGTTCCAATAGATTCTTAAATTACTTTTGAAAATTTTGGTGAAAAAAAAGTTTGTATTCTGCAGTAGTTCAAAAGTTATTGATTTTTTTGTGACCGCGCTCCGACCCCCAGCGCTGGTCGTGCACGTTCAGACGCACGCGCCCTCAGTTATCGTGCGACTCTAAATACCCATATTATTTTCGTGATTTTCCATCATAAGGAGGTGCAAATATTTTTTTAAAGTAAAACATGGTGATCGTTTTAATATTGTTTATTCAAAAATTACGAAGAAATTCGTACAATGTTCGTAAAAAAATGTGTGCATCCAATCAAATGATAAAAAAAGGACAGTGTTACGTCTAAGTAATCGTAACTGCTTTTTTTTACCCGGAAAATATTTTGCACTAGAAATTTTTCATGATTTTCATGTTCTTTTTCGGTAAAAAGGTGAAAATGATTTTTTTGTTGAAAAATCGCTTCGCGCACTGAAATAAATGCTTCGGAGATGTTATTAATGAATTCGTGTCTTTTTTCAAACTTGTATAATACGCATGTTTCTTGACTGCTCCCCCTATTTCGTCACAAGCACCTTTGCCGTGAGAAGTTAAAAAGAAATTATGATTCATTTAGAGAGACTGCGTCCAAAGAAAAAAGATTAAAGCAAATTGTCGATGATTTGTGCAAAACAATAGAAAAGAGAAAATTTTACATGATCCATTTATTAAAAAAAAATCTAAATACTACAATGGAATTTTTACCTTCTTTGGAAAACCTTGGAATTTTCGGGGAATTTTTTTCAAAGTCAGGGATAAAATTGAATGACAATGATTCATTTGTAAAAGTAGCTTTATATAAGTATATTTCATTATTTTGTTGAAAATTAGTTGTTTTTTTTTGTTGGAAATTAATTTTTTTCACTGAAAATTTAATTATTCTATTTTTGGTTGAGAATTGATCGTTTTTAGTTGAAAATTCATTTTTTGTGGATAGTTCGCCTTTTTTTGGTTCAATTCAACTTTGTTTCTTTAGAAATAAAAAAAATGTTGGTTGAAATTTAAACTCTTTTATGAAAAATTTTTTGTTTTGGTTATAGATTTATCATTTTAATTAAAATTTCATCTCTTTGTTTGCAAAATGAGCTATTTTGTTGAAAATTCGTTTTTTCTCTGGCTGAAAATGAATTTTTTTTAAATGAACATTTAATGATTCCAATTGAATATTCTATCATTTTAGTTGAAACTTCATCTCTTTGGTTGGACATTTATTTTTAACTACAAATTTAACTATTCAATTTCTGATTCAATATTTTTTTTTGTTTGGTTGAAAATTTGTGTTTTTTGTTAGAAAAAATAATATTTTTAGTAGAAGATTCATCTTTTTGATCTAAAATTCAACTATTCCAATTGAATACTTTATCATTTTAGTTGAAAATTCATCTCTTTGGTCAAACAATAATTTTTTACTGGAAATTTAACTATTTTAGTCAAAACTTCAACTATTTTGTGGAAAATTTTTTGTTTTATTTGAAAATTAATTTCTTCAAACTCAAAATTTAACTTTTATTATTAAAAATTCATCTATTTTGTTGAAAAATTATTTTTCTTTTTAGGAAATTCAAGCATTGGGTTAAAAATTCATTTTATTTATTTTTTTGTTAAGGATTTATTGTTTTAGTTACAAATTAATTTCGTTGCTTAAAAATTCAACTATTTTGTTGCAAATTCTTTATTAATTGTCGAAAATTAGTATTTTCAACTGAAAATTGAACTATACCACGTTTTTTTAAACAATTATCTTCTTCACTTGAAAAGTCAACTATTTGTTTGAAAAATTCTGTATTTTGTTGAAACTTTGTTTTTTGTTGTAGAATATTAATCTTCTTGGAGAGTAATTCACTTTTTTGGTTGATAATGTATTTCTTTGGTTTAAAATTTAACTATTAGGTAGAAAATTCTTTAAAAAATACAAAATTTGATTAAAAATTTATGTATTTTATTAAAAGATAATCTTTTTCAGTAGATAATCTTTTTGGTTGAAAATTTCTTTCTTTCATTGAAAATTAGTTTTTCTTATTGAAAATTAATTATTTCAAATGAAAATTTAACTATTTCATTTTTTGTCGAAAATCTCTCTTTGTTGATGGACATTTAATCTTCTTGGTTAAAAATTAATTTGTTCAGTTGAAAATTTAACTATGTTGTGAAAAATTAATCTATTTTGTTAAAAAAATTTCTTTTTCTAGCATAAAATTCATCTTTTTGATTGAAAATTCATTTGTTTGATTGAAAATTAGTTTTTTTTTGCATTAAAAATTAATTTTATCAACTGAAAATTTAACGATGCCATTTTTTGTCGAAATTTATCTTTTGTGGTAGACATTTTATCTTCTATATTGGAAATTCATCTGTTTGCATCAAAATTTAATTATGTTGTTGAAAATGATTTTTTTTACTGAAAATTTAGCCATTCCATTCTTTTTTCAGAAAATTGATTTTTTCTAGTTGCAAATTCACTTATTTTGTTCAAAAATCTTTTTTTTTGGGTTATAAATTAAATTAATTAATTAGAAAATGTCTGGAAATTCCACTTTTTTGTTAAAAATTTCTCTTTTTTGTTTAAAAATTACTCTGATTTGGTAAACGATTCAAATAATCTGTTAAAAATTTGTATTTTTTGGTTTAATTCAACTGTTTTGGATTAGAAATTAAAATATTTCTCGGTGGAAATATCAACTATCAAATTTTTTGTTGAGGATTAATTATTTTACTCGAAAATTCATCACTTTGGTTAAAAAGTTAACTATTTTTTTAAAACTCCCTTTTTCTTAGTTGAAAATTAGTTATTTTAACTGGAAATGTAATTTTTCATTTTCTTGTTCGGAATTTATCTTTTCAAGTAAGTTTTGGTTAAAAAAAAAATTATTTCAATGTAAATAATTCCATTCTTAATGTGTGGGTCTAAATTTTTTAATTTTAGAAATTATTGTCTCAATTTTCACTTGTTTGAAATTCATTCTGAAGGGTTTAAATTAAAAATTGTTTAATTAAAAATCTTTTAGTCTGAAAAATTGTGCAACTATCAAGTCTTTCTATTTAATATTCTTCGATTTCGAAGAATTTAAAAAATGATCAGCTTTTTTGCAATCACCCTTTACTATTTCAAAGTAAAAATGAAACTGTCTTGATTAATTTTCATGAATAATTTTAGAATCAATCAAATTTCTCAAATTAATCTCAAATTGTAAAATTGTTTTTCATAACTTTAGGTTAGGAATTTCATTTAAATCATGATATTTTGTTGAAGCCGATCGCTTTTAAAATCTTAATTTCATGGAATTTTCCTCTTAGGTACATGGATTTGTTTAAGGATTTCTTACTAAAACACGCTGAATTAATATTAGAGATCAGACTTTTATTTATGATGGGAGGTATTATTTTCTATTACGTATTACTTTAAAATCTCAGGAAAAAATAAATCTCATTTTTATGTATGAGTAGGCTTATACGATTTCTAACCGTGGCAGCCTCATTATAAAATATTCGTCTGAATATTATCTTTCATTAAGTTTTAAACTGATTATTCATAACCTTACACCTGCTTAATTTACATTTTTGTTGACATAAAACTGTTATTTTGCAATATTTGTCTTATAAATTCATTTTTATCAACATGTAGGTAACTAGCGGATTTATTTACATTAACAAATTTCATATCAGTGGTCAACTTTGCACAGGAATTACATTTTTTCGAGTTCTTAATTATTTTCAAATCCTACTATTAGAATTAGAATTTCTTAATTTTTGCTATATTCTGTTGTTTTTTGGATAATAATAAATAATTATTTCAAAATATAAAAAAAATTTTCTAGTACGAAAGTTATGGCTTTTCATGAAAAAGTTGAATAAAATTTGTAAAAAGTTTATAAAAAATATTCGGTCTCATATCGAACACATTTTTATATGAGTTGTCGAAAATTCGACACCATTATCGAATTGTTTAAATAATTTTTTAACGATTAAATCTACTTAATTGTAATTAATTTTTCTACATCTTATTAAGTCTGTCGCTTATTGTTAAATATTTAAATTCAATACAAATTCCTAAAATAATTGATATTTGTTTAAACTATGGTTTTTATATTAATCATGAAAAATTGTAAATGAAAAATTGATTAAACAAAAAACTTACTTTAAGCTTCCAGAGTACGGATACTCATTAGTCTGCGGAGGGGCTTTAAAGGAAAAATTTGAAGAAATAATTTCAGAACGACAAAATTGAACGTAATTTTTATTAAATTAAATCTTACTGAGAAAGAAACTGTTCACGACCGAAAATTGTTAAAAGAATTTGTAGAACATTTAAATATTTGACGATAAATAAGATACTTGAAAAATTTAGAAAAAAATATACTTTTTTACCCTATTTGCATTAAAATGTATAACTAATATTCAATAAATTATTTAAACAATTGGATAATAGTTTAAGCATAAAAAGTTGCTCTTAACAATGACAAATTACCGCATTAGTTGATGAGAAAGATAAATTTCAAACATTTATTTAAAAAAATGATTTGAACAAAAAAAATTATTCAAACAAATACGAATTTGTTTAAGACTTATGTAGAAATATCTGGATTACGTAAATATTTAATAACAAACTACAAAGTTTTAAAGCAAATTTCAAGTAAATAATAATTGTTTAAACAATTGGTAAATTCTTGAAACGAATATCAGTCTTCCTATCAATGACTAATTGTCCAATCCACGAAGTAGTATAAGGAGATCCAACTCTATGGGCCATTTCGGAAAATTGTACCCCCACTTTTCCGTGCCCACATCCTATAGCACTTCGGATTACGTGTTCTAGCGCCTCTTACGGAAACCGTTATAACATAGGTTTTAGAGTTGGGTTTCAACAGTTTCAAATTTTGTCCTGAGAGGCGCTACAATACGTAATCTGGTATGCTGTGGATATGCTATAGGAAGTGGGCACGGAAAAATGGGGGGTATCCTTATATTAGAGTTGGATCTCCTTATACTACTTCGTG
>CAKNWT010204856.1:0-10865 GCA_932066315.1 Andricus coriarius | reverse complement strand
CACAAGCATTTGATGTGATTCGGCAGCCGATTTCTTCAAATTGAAGCAAAAAAGTAGAGCTTCCCGCAAATGCTCCTTTTCTGGCACAAAACTAGACATGATTACTCAAGGAAAAATTGATGTTGTTGTATAAAAAAACTGAATATGTGCACTGATTTATGTAGCCAGGTGTCGAACTCACACAAAAAAAAGCATGACGTTTCTATTGTAGCTAAATATGTTCACTACCGCCATCTCTGAGCAAACAGCGGATTTAAGCTTATACACCTGGTATATAATATACCATTGCATAATGTTTATATATTGTTAGACTTTCAAACGAATCAAAACTATAAGTCAGCCAAAACTTTGATATTAAAATATTCGATAATGTACAACAAGGAAACACTTTGTGAACTTTTCTTTTCAATTACATTCATTGGAAAGAAATGTAAACATACTGCAATAAAATAATTAAGAATTTAGTTAATATTGAAATTTTATGTTGAAAAGTCAGTCGCCCCCAAGCACCCCAACAGATATTTCGAACCTACGGTGCAGTGTACGTCACAGAGTAGAGATTGTGGCACGCGCCTGCCAGCACTGCCGCTCTCCAGGAGAAGAAGTAGTGGAAGCGTAACATGTGGTCCCGCAGGGAATTTCCCCGGCTTTGGGCATGTCTGCTATAGCTGATAGATACCGGGATTTTTTCCATTCGCGGGATCTGTTAAGATTGGATAACATTAGCTTTAGTTATATACACAGTAAAATATTACACAATGATGCGCTACCCCAGCAATATATGCTATTCAAAGCTCCTTTCCTTTTTAAGCGCATTTTCGCTCAATTAAGTACTTCCTACAGGTTCATCACTAAGTTGACCTCTAAAGCTGAAACAACTGTAATCGATCCACAACAGATTTGCCAGTTCTGTAATCTACGAACAAATGACGATCTTTTACACACCCTCGCCTAATATTCAATCTACTCTCCCATTAGAAATCATTACTTGCGTAACATTGATATGATAACCGAGAACAATCTTCACATCTTATTGTGAAATATGAACCCTGGAATGCTTTGCTCGATATACAACTTTATAAGTACATGTTTAAAAATTAGAGCTTTCTATCTATTTGAATAGGACACTGACCGAACTCGAACAGTATGACCTAACAACCTATTGTACATACGATGTTATAACTTTTCTTTCATGTTGATATTTATCATAATTTTATCGATTTTTATAATAGTGGCCTTCCCTTGCCACAGAATCTTGTATTCTTAGAGGCAATAAATATACATACATTGAGTCATATATATTAAATTATAATATATATTATTATATTATTTAAATTTAATTTAATTTAATTATCATTATATAATATATGTATATGTATATTCAGTGAATTGGAGTATTTCCTCAGTCTACATTTTCTTCGTATATATGAGCATAAAAGAGATTGTGAACTAGGAAATCAAAATACTGGTTTATCTTAACATGCATGGGAATTAAATCATTATTTTGATTTTGAACTTAACAACATCAAAATTTTAGCTCGGGAAAATAATACTCATAAAAGAAGAGTTATTGAGTCCATTTTCATTAACAAATATATTGAAACTTCCATTCATTTAAAAACAGAAATGTCAAATATTAACAAAATTTACCAAAGCATTATATAAAAAATAGTTTAAATTGTGTAAAAATAAATAAATAATACTAATAAAAAATAAATAATTACAAATTTAAATTTTGGCGCACTTTTCATTTGGGATGATAACTTAATATCAGCCTTTCAAATTACTCAATGAAAACTAGCTTGATCTCTATTGTATTTGATAGTCTATGTTTGTCCGTCCAAAACACAACACTAACAAGGAGAGGACGCAAGATGGGAATCGCCGATTCGACTGGGACTTCGCAGGATGAAAGTACATCAAAATCCATAAGGGGCGTATTTTTTCTTTCGATCTAATGGGCCTTAGTTTTCGAGATATCGAGGTTTGAGTATTTGCGCCCGAGCGCTCGATTCGCCACTGCAGAGCGGCGACCCGGGTTTGGCGGCCTTGGGCGCTTACTCACAGTCCGACACAATACTGTGATAAACGGAAAGCCCACAGGGTTTCTATATCATCAGATATCATCCTTATAGAGTTTTTTCACGTAGATTCCGAATCTTAAAACGAAAATATTTCATCACGTCAAATTTTTGAAAAAACGGTGTCAGAAAGTAACAAAAAAAAATCGTTTTTGTCGCTTTTTGGAAAAGTTGTTAAACACTATAGTCCAGCGGATACTGAATATTTTTCAAGTGAATCATGCAAACAATTTTGAAGATGGGAGTCATCTGCATATAATTACCAATAAAAAATTACATTTTCGGTAAAACTATGTAAGATACGAAAAAACGTTTAGGAATAAAATTGATAAATTTAAATTCAAAATTTAAAGCTTTTTCGGGTTTCAATCGTGTGCAAAACTACGAGATTGCCGACGTTTCGTGAACATTGCAGTTCACTTCTTCAGGGCTGACCTGAAACTGAAGTTTCAGGTTATTTTGTTCTTATATATATTCTCTAACGATGCCTGTGATTGGCCAGAGCGCCCCATGGTAGGGACTGCTCGAACTTGATTGGCCAATCAAGTCCTTTTTAAAAAACCCGGGAGGACGGAAAGCCAAATCGGATTGGTATTATATCCATTGTCCCTATTGATGTTATTAGGGTGTTTTAAGATTTCGATTGCTTCTCTATGTTTTCTTGGAAAAATATTTTTTGTTTTTGCGATGACTGTTGTTTTGTCAAACAAAATGCTGTGTCCGGTTTCAATATGATGCTCAGCTAGTGCTGATTGCGTGAAATGTTTAGCCTGACTTTACTCTCATGTTCCTTTACACGTTGGCTTACCGCCCTCCCGGTTTCTCCAAAGTAGACTTTGCCACAAGAACAAGGGATTTTATATACTCCCGGATCACTGAGAGGTGCCTTTTTATCTTTAGGATTGTTTAGAAGTTGTCCTATTTTTGCAGGTGGTTTAAATATCGTTTGGATGTTGTGTTTGTTGAGAATTCTTCCTATTTGTTCTGTGATGCCTTTAATATAGGGTAGGATTATGGTCTTATTTCTCTCTCTTTCTTTAGTGGGTTGTGTTGACTTGTTTTTTTTTTTAGTGTATTTTCTTATTGCTTTCTGAATTTGTTTGTTTGTGTAATCGTTTTGTATTAGGATTTGTTTAATATTTTGTAATTCCTTTTGTAAGTTATCTTTATCTGTTATAGAGACAGCTCTGTATACAAGAGAATTGATGACCGATTGCTTTTGAGATGGGTGGTGTTGGGAGGAGGCATGCAGGTATGTGTTTGTATGGGTGGGTTTTCTGTAAACTTCGTGTCCTAATGTGTTATCAGATCTTTTGTAAACTAGCACGTCCAAGAAAGGTAATTTTCCGTTTTATTCAATTTCCATGGTGAACTTGATATTAGGGTGTAATTGATTGATGAAATCGAAGAATTTCTGTAATTCGTCCAATCCATGTCTCCAGATGACAAAATTGTCGTCAACGTAACGGCACCACGATTCCGGTTTAAGCTTGGATTTGTTAAAGATTTTTGTTTCAAGATTTTCCATAAAGATGTTGGCTATTACTGGTGAGATTGGAGATCCCATTGCGGCTCCTGAAGTTTGTTCGTAGAATTGGTTATTGAAAGAGAAGTAGGTATTATTGAGACAGTGTTCTATCAAAGGTATGAAATCGGAGGGAAAGTTTTCAAAGGATTTAATAATATCGATTGTATCAGAAATTGGTACTTTCGTAAAGAGAGATTCTACGTCGAAGCTCACTAAGATGTCTTGGGGTTGAATGTGGATCTGTTGTATCTTTCTGATGAATCGTGAAAGCATTAAATCTATTATTAAAGAACTCTACAGGAATAAAATTATTCATCTGAAAAAGATCCACGAGTTTTTTTTCAGATCATTTTTAATAGGATGCATATTTTCTTTAATTGTGAACAAAAACATGGAAATGCACAAATTATTCGAAAATGTCCGTACAGTGGGCCGCTTTTTTCATAATAATAAGATAATGTCCCAGATAAAGCTGTAGAAATATTTTCAGTTTTTAAAGCATTTAAAAATGCCCCCGTTTGTGACACGGAATACATAATTGTTCACGTTATCTGTCGGGCTACTAATGACAATGCAAAATATTTTACAAGACACCTAAAATAATAGCTTAAAGCTTAATTTATCAACTATTCTAATAGAAAATAACGAGCTACGACGCTTTTTAACACATGATATCTGGATTTCCAGTGTCATCAATAGACTAATATTTTGTACACATGTGAGTTTCGGCCCTGCGTATAGTGTATATAGGACGCAGTTCGCGGAAAGCATCATACGGAGAAATTTTCGAGTATCGGTATTCCGAGAAAATGACAATGCCACTGCTGCAGCACTTACGAAAAGTTAAATCCTTTCGAATAAATAATGTGAAAGCAATTTTTTGGTCTTATCAATAGTTTCCCAATTTTTTTTGTGCAAACAAAAATATAGACTTGAATTTTTACTTTTATTGAATATGATATGTAAATATATTATATTATAACAAATAATTCTATTAAAAGGCATTAGATGACAAATTATAAAAAGTATTTTTAACAAAAATTTGTCTCCGGATAAAAATTTTTCTCAAAGTCATTGGTAATTAAATTTAAATTATTCATTTTCTACTTTTCTAGAGCATTTCGCATCACAAATGGAGAAAATCCAGATAATGGAGTTATTGTACCTATAGGCACTATTAAAAAACTTACGTGAACTTATGTTATAGTTGCTAAACGAAAATGAAAAATATGAAGTCCTATTCAATTGAAGTGTATATTGATCATCTTGATCAATGTCAGTGAACTAAGATAAGGTGAAAACTATGAAGAAGTTACATGATTTCCTTAAAAACAACATTCATAAACTTTTCGTAAAAATGTATGTAAAAAAGAAATTTGAATAATGATTTTAAATATTTACAAATAATATTTGACAAAAGTAAAAAACCAAGTTTATATATTGTTTTGCATAGAAAAATATGTATAGTATATAATAAATCGTAAAAAATCATAGATAGTTTGAGATGAACAATTTGGGTTCTTATCATTTTTCCGTATCTTGCATATTTTGAACGGAAAATATAATTTATATTTTTAATAACATGCGGATGTTTCTCGCCTTCAAAATGATTTTGAGGTTTTACATACATAAAAAAATATAGAATTGCTTGTGACATAATTTGCATGATTTCCAAAAAGCGACAAAAACGATTTTTTGTTATTACTTTCTGATCCCGTTTTTTTTCAAAAATTTGACGTGATGGATTATTTTTATTTTAAGATTCGCAATCTACGTAAAAACTCTATAGGAATGATATCTGATGATATAGAAACCCTGTGGACTTTCCGTTTATCACAGTATTGTGTCGGACTGTGAGTAAGCTCCCAAGGCCGCCAGCCCGGGTCGCCGCTCTGCAGTGGCGAGTCGAGCGCTCGAGCGCAAATACTCAAACCTCGATATCTCGAAAACTAAGGTCCATTAGTTCGAAATGAAAAATACGCCCCTAATGGATTTTGATGTACTTTCATCCTGCAAAGTCCCAGTCGAATCGGCGATTCCCATCTCGCGTCCTCTCCTTGTTAGTGTATTAGTAAAAATGTAGTTATTGTATAATATTGAAGCCTCTTAATATTTTTGAGGTTTCAATTTCAATCTGAATGACATCTATGTATAAAAACATATGACAGCTCATGTTATATTTGAATGAAGACTAAATTTTAACCGCAATGTGATAAACTAAAAATTTTACTCCAAAATGACCATAGTGCAAACAACAGAATTGAAATATTTTATGGATTTATCAACATCACTACAGGTAAAAAAAAATGTTTTTAAATATGAGTAAACTTTTTAACTACCAATCAAACAAAACAAAAAACGTATTTTAAATTAAAATTTATAATTATAATAATTTTTGACTTAGGTGATAATTACCTTTGAAGAAGAACTGCAATAAGGTTGAAACGTACGTCGGTATTAGATGACAAATAAATTATGATTCTTCAACATCTGAATCCTTTGCCTTTGTATGTGACCGTATGACCAATGTAATTTATTAATAATGAATAACTACGTTATCATTATATAATACAATAGGATCATACTGGGAGTATCTGTCATCTAAAAATGACACCGGCTCCCAGTAGAACCGCGGTAAATCACACATATGTCCACGTTTCGAGAACTGTGAGATGGGATGTCACAGGGCACGATGAAATGACAACGACAGGCCGGCGACACCCTCCTGTGTTTTGAGGTCACGAAGAGACCCAAGGGTGACAGCTTTCTGCATCCACCTCGCAAGTGCCTTGGCATATTTTTGGCACGCCGGTATGGCTTTAAGGTTACGAACCAGTGATAGTTTCGCACCTCCGAGAGCAGCGATCGCAAGGACAATTACATTAATCGAATATTTTGGGTACAGTCGTTGCAACTCCCTTTTAAGGTCTTGATACATCTCCTTTTCATTCTCCTTGGCAGTAATGTTGTAGTCGGCCGGAGCCCAGAACCCGATCACGAATTTGGTTCGATTCTCGAAGTCTTGGAGAACAATGTCAGGCCTCGAGAGAGCAACGGAGACTGCTGTCCGAAAATAGTAGTTCCAGAAAATTTGGCACTTCTCGTTTTGGACAATTGACTCTATCTCTCTTGGGGCGTTCGGCAGGGCAGGGTCGCGGCCAACACCGTAAGAGCGACAAAGATGATAATAGAGGACTCTTAGGGCCGCATTATGTCTGTAGATGTACGTCGTTCCTGCATGGGTGGGACACCCTGATAGTATGTATTCCAGGTACTCAGCGTGTGCATGACACGCTCTCCACCTATGGCTCGGAACTTCTTCACATAAAATGCGGTCACGGTATGCTAAGGTGGAAATGACACCGTCCTGGCATGGGAAAATAAAACCTTCTGTACCTGTATTAAGCTCTGATGATCTGAGAAAAGCAAAAGTTTGCTGCTTCGGCAAGGACTGTGTTTCTACATTTCTGTGAAAGTTTTCATGCATTTTCTTGTCGAGTAGCTCTTGGTGAAATTATGCAAACTCTGCTTTCTTCACTTCGGCTTTTAGAAATAAAGCATCTTGATAAAGTAATGCACTTTTCTCACTTCTGATGTTAAAATTCAGGCCAAGGGTGTCGGCCGGTTGCTCCGCGGCTTTGTCCATTGAACCACCCCAAATGAGTACAGTAGAACCAGGACGGCAAGCATATTAGTCGCAGATACCTTGTTCAACGCCGACAGATTGGAAGACCAAATCTGTCGAAGAAGATGCTTGTATCTGCTTCGGAGAGACTCCTTTACTGATGTTACGTCCTGAATGCGGCTTTGAGGCACGCCCAGGTATGTATAGGTCTCTCCAGTGTTTAGATGTCGAATAACACTTATATCCACAAGCTCAGGGTCCTTGGGAACGCCAACAATCTTTCCTTTCTACAGATAAATTTTCGCACATTTATCCAATCCAAAGTCCATCCCAATCTCTCCTGTGTACTTTTTGACGATATTTATGGCAGTTTGAAGTTTTCTTTTACCAGAGGCATTGATCTTCAGGTCATCCATATACAATACATGAGAGACCTTATGTTTGCGCTGGTTAATGTCGCCACTCAGATATCCAGAAGAATTTCGTAGTGCGAGAGATAGAGGCAGAAGTGTGATGCAAAAAAGCAAACTGATCGTGGTATCGCCCTGAAAGAGACCCCTCTGGAAGGTGACGTTGTTCGTTGTCACACGATAATTTCCAGATGAGATAGTAAATCTAGTTTTCCAAAGAGGCATCAATCTCTCTATGCATCTCACTATGTGTAGATGCACCTTCAAGCATTCCAACAGATAGATGATAAGTCTATGAGACGTTGAATCGAAAGCTCTCCGGTAGTCAATTCAGGCCTTTGACAAGACGCGTTGATGAGCTGCAGCGTCTTTACATACACACCTGTCAATTAGCAGGTTCTCTCGACAGCCTCCTACACCTTTTTTCGAGCCACGTTGTTCGTACATCTCACTTCCCTTTTTTCGGTAGGAGTATAGTGCGTCTTAACACCAGCCACTGCGGAATGGGCGTCTCCGGCTTTAAATATCAGGTGAATATGCGGGCCAAATGTTGGTGTGTAGAAGTAAACTTCTTCCACCAGAAGTTCTTGATAGAATCTGGTCCAGCACCGGAAAAGTTCTTCGTGCCTCTAAGTGCTTTTTTCATCTCTTCAACAGTGATTGATGGCCATTCCTCCTCAAATTTTTTGAGGTTGTCGCAAAATTTCTGGAAGCGGATGATATTGTCAGTATCTTCTTTCAACTTTCGTGTTTTCGGGATCTTGTATACCTCTCTCCAACAAGTGTCTACCTCGTTGGGCTTGAGTATATTTTTGACAGAAACAGGGTAATCATTGAACAGGCGAGATGGGACAGCGAGAAACTGTTGATTTTGCCTGATCCATCTCTCCCTCTTCTGTATTCTCCTTCTTGCGTCAGATAACACCCTATTTTGTCATCAATATGCTGCTTGATTGTCAGCAGCTTTGACTTGTTTAGTGTGGGATTCAAGATCCTCAGTTCTTGGGCGAACTTTCGAACCCTTTCCGTGAACGGTCTACCAGATGTTATGTAGTCAATCACACATTGAACACGGGACGCATTATGTATTGCCCATCCAATCTTCTTGTTCATTTGATGTAAGCGTCTTTTGGTCTTTTGAATTGACATCCTTGTAGAGCACCGCGTGCAAAGATAAGACTGCATACTCTGAGAGGTCGCCCGGTATCTCAGAGTCAACATTTAAGACACCTTGCCCAGGAGCCATTCAGCTTTCGGCACGGTTGTTACGCCTCCGCTTAGGGGTTATTCCTTCGGGACCATCCCCGGACATTGTCCGCGACTGCTAATTAATTATTGTAACTATTTTCAGTAGAAAGTTTTTGTACAGGGACCCTCTATCCGCAACCCGAGGACGCGTTCGGTGGCTTTGTCATAGGCCCTTCAGTTTTATTCCAAAGGAATCGAAAACGAAACCGAAACGAAAAATATATATATATATATATATATATATATATTACTGAGTTTACACTAAATGTGGTTTCTGCAACTTGTATATTATAAAATTATATCTTTTAATCAATAAAAAAAATTCAGCTGCCAAGTTAGCAACAAACAAACCTATGTATGTAATATGCAACTATGTATGATCGATTAAAATTTAAGTATACAGTACAACTTTACAAAACCTAGATATGAAATAACAAAAGAACCAATAAATAAAATGAATGATAATAGATTGTTCATAGCAAATTGTTCAATTAGAAATAATGAAATTTTTTTATAACAACAGGAAGTTATGCTGATTCTAAAGTAGGAGCAAAAAAGAAATGTAGTAACAAAGAAAATTCTAGACATTTTAAACCAAAAATACGAATTTATGTCAGGAAGCGGACCATCGACACTAGAAAACAGTATCGACATAGGTCGCGAATCATTGTACTAATGCGATAAAGAAATAACTATTTTAAAGAAATAGCATTTTTATTATTCAAACATATTAATCATGTAGGAAACATATTTAATCTCTAATCTTATCACTATGGATGATTTCTAGCTTTAACAACTGCAATTGTTATTGTTCAGCTACAGTTTAATGGAACAAATTAATTCAATGAAAATACATAAAATATTATACTGTGCCAAAACTTCAAGCCTTTCCTTATATGTAACCATCTTCAAGATTACTAATAATGTATACATTAAAAATATTTTCAAACAATTGCTCTTAACGTCAAATATGACTGTTATTATGTCTCAATACTTAAGTCTCCTTTTCAAGCATATATTCAAGCCACAAATATAAGCTTAGATAAATATAATAGTAGGGTATTCAGAATCATAAAATCCTTTCTAATATACACTATACATATATCTTTCTATTTAGAAAACAAGCCGTATCAAGCTTGGAATATTCTTCATACCTAAATCAATATACATAATAAAACTCGAATCTGTAACCACCCTCAATTTCGTGTGTCGTATGAGTATGTAATTAAATTCTCAAGAAATCATATATCGAACCGAAATCATAGAAATAATGTAAATTTTATGAAGAATAATTATTAACTAAAACTCTCAAGAAAACATGTAACCAAATTCTCGGGAAAACACGTATAAAGCCGAAATCATAGAAATATGGTAACCTTGATAATAATGTATGAAAAAGAATGAATATTTAACCAATTACTCCCTTCCTCATCGAGTGAGTCACGCCTAACCCGAACGGGAAATGTCTTAAAGGTATAGTAATATCATAAAATATGTACGCAATTAAAATCATAGAAACATTATAATCTTGAATATGTATTGGAAGAATATAATACTTACCCAAATCTCCAAAGGAAAATATCCTCGCAATTACAGAATTATTGTAACCCTAAAAACATGTGGAAAATAATAAATATTTAACCAACTTTTCCAAGGGAATATATACGCAATAGAAATCATAAAACGCTGTCATCTTGACAATTTTTGAGAAAATAATGAATATTTAATCAATTTCCAAGAAACATATGTATGTGCGCAAAATATTTCTGAACATATTGTAACCCTAAAATGTACTTTTCAACAGAAAATTTCTTATGTATGTAACTAAATATTTTAAACATTGTAACCATATAACCAGAAGCCATAATGTACTCTTCGAATATTTCATATTTGTAAACCTCCAATGTGATATCTTCCCACATTCATTAATTCGAGTCTGACACTTTGGCTCTAACATATTGGCTTCACCATAT
>CAKNWT010204848.1:0-12008 GCA_932066315.1 Andricus coriarius | reverse complement strand
TTTTTTTTTTTTTTTTTTTTTTTTTTTTTTTTTTTTTTTTTACATTCCTTTACAACAATTAAAACAGATAATAATCAAATTATTTGTATTCTGGGAGTACTCTTGCATCGCTTTGAGATGATTTCCATTATATGCAAACCGTTGTTAAAGAGTAAATAATAATTTGGTTGAAAATCTCGATTTTCTCATACTTCGAGTAAACATATAATAAAGAAATAAATGAAAATGTAACAATCTCTGACCAAGATGCTCTTGGAAGTTTAGCGCACTTCAATTTAAAACAAAAATAATTGCTGATCGGGGCAAAATTGAAGGCTGCAGACTGTTTTGAACGAAAAAAATGCGCTTCCTCCCACAGTGCGGTGTATCTCGGCATGCTATCGTGTGCACTTCAACATTTCTATTATTACTGCAAATATTAACTATCTTTTTTTCACTTTCTTGAAATTATGTGAAGAAACTATTTCTGCTGAATAAATTTGAATCACGCGATGCTTGTATAATTTCAGTTTTTTAAACCGGCCTGCATCTCATAACAATGAAAGGATGATTCGTTTCGGGTAATTCGATGCGCTCCGGAGTCTCCGCTCGCGCTCCGGGGCGTCTTCCCCGGAAATTTAATGGGGGTCGATTGGGCAGGCCCTGAAAATTAACAGTCAGCTAGTACTGAGCATCACTGAATTTTTTTTCTAATGTTCTTTTCTTTTTGCTTAGAACGTAAAATATAAACATTTTTTCAAAAAATCGAATCTAGCCGGCAAAATTATTCAACCGTGCGGCCGGAAACTGGAATCCCGTTATATAATGCTGATAAATCCCCTTAAGCCTCATAAGTGGAACTACACTCAGTGTCCCTTTCGTATGTTTTGTTATTGTATTTTGAGGCCTTGCTCGAGCTCTCCGTTGAACGCATCGTCCGCAAGTGACTTCATGTTCTGTTTGCCCTGTATTTTTGACTTTCCACGACTAGCAAAAAATCGCAAGTCCCTTTTCTAAAAGAAAAGGGACTTGCGATTCTTTGCAAAGTATGAAAGTGCACGTTATTTTTATCCAAATAGTGTACCTAGATTATTCAAAATTTTATTCGATATTAGAGTTCTTTGGGCAAACAGCTTTTATCGATTTTCTGAGTGACTATGCATTTTTATATTAAATTTGTTAATAATATAAATGAATAATATCGATTGACAATTCTTCATCACTAAATATCACCGCTTATGTAATTTGAGACGATTAGAAAAAAAAAAACTTTCTGCCTATAAATGACGGAACCGTGCATTTGTTTAAAAAATAATCAAAATATACCATTCAAAACATTTTCATGATGATCCTGTTGATAAAATCAAGCAATATCAACTTACAAATATACTTTGCAAGCAAAATTTCTAATATGTTGACACTCTGTTATCGTAATGTGTTTACGTCTATTAATTGATAAATGAATTATTAGCGTTCATTGACATAATAATTAAATTATTAATCATCGATCCATTAATTGATTAAGTAATTGTTAGGTTAATAAATTGATCAAACACTTATTATTGCTCAATTGTATAATAAGGAATTGATTATTCATCAATTGAGTAATTAATTAATTACTCCGATGTGAAATTATCTGATCTCCTCGAATCTGCTTTTGTCTGTCGAAAAAGACCAAAGTAAATCACCCGCCGATAGTGAATACTGTGACAATCTCTAAAATTGCGCAAAACACGGATCGCTTTTTTATTAGCTGATAACATTTGAAAATGATATAATTTGAAGAAAAAAAAACGATTAGGAAAATGGATCAATATTTTTAATATTGAAGATAATCTTAAATAAAATGCCATAAAATTTTAATGCCATAAAATGCCATTGAGATTATGTGGTTAAAATATTACATCGAACAATTCATTCTTGTAGGAGGAAACATGTGATTTGTAATACATGGGCTAAAAATCAAGCCTGAGGATACGCCTTATTTTACTCCTCCGAAAACCGATGGCAAGAACCATACATGGTTTTTTTTCCAAATTGCGATTGCGCGTGGAATGTTTGTCCAAAAATACAGAAACTGACTTACCACCCGAAAGCAGTTGGGTGGCTATATTGACCAATGTAGTAGCTGACAGATCTCCCAATGAACACATACTCTGGTTATTAAATAATGCTGCACCTTAGAGGGGTGTTTTCACCCAGTAAAAAGAAACTAATTGGGGCAAATTTCGGCGAACAAACATTTATGAATTCGCCCGAATTCCGCTTTCTGATTCGTTTAAACGAATTGAGCCAGCGCGAATTTAATGCGTTTCAATTCGTTTTAATTTGTGGTCAAGGTCATTTCGAAAAAAATTGATAAAAATTGCATGCCTCGAGGCTCGAACTTGCGATCCCGACATTATCCAAAATCAACTTTATATGAGCGTATTATTTTCGTCTTAATTTGTTCAAATTTTCGCAACCAACTTCAACCTCTCAAAACTACCCCATATGCGGCAAACACCATGGCCGGGCCTGCGAAAAGTTTCGCTGGCCATGACTTGATCCAAAATCAACTTAATATGGTCCTATTATATTCGTCTTAATTTATTCAAATTCGTGCAACCAGCGGCAACCCCTAAAAACTACCCCCTGTAAGGCAAAAACCATGGCCGGACCAGCGAAACGCTTCGCTTGCCCCGAAATGATCCAAAATCAATTTTATATGCGCGTATTATTTTCGTCTTAATTTGTTCAAATTTGTGCAACCAACTTCCACCTCTTAAAACTACCCCCTATGTGACAAACACCATAGCCTGGCCAGCGAAACGTTTCGCTGGCCCGACATGATCCAAAATCAACTTTACATGGGCTTCTTATTTTCGTCTTGATTTGTTCAAATTTGTGCAACCAACTTCAAACCCTAAAAACTACCCCCTATGCGGCAAACACCATTACCGGGCCAGGGAAACGTTTCGCTGGCCCCGAAATTATCCAAAATCAATTTTATATGAGCGTATTATTTTCGCCTTTATTTATTCAAATTTGTGCAACCAACATCAACCCCTGAAAAGTACCCCCTATGTTCGTATAAAATTGATTTTGGATCATGTCGAGGCCAGCGAATCGTTTCGCTGGCCTGGCCATGGTATTTGCCGCATAGGGGGTAGTTGTGAGGGGCTGAAGTTGGTTGCACAAATTTGAAAAAATTAAGACGAAAATAATACGCTCGTATAAAATTGATTTTGGACAACGTCGGGGCCATGGTGTTTGCCTTACCAGGGGTAGTTTTGAGGGGTTGAAGTTAGATGTACAAATTTGAACAAATAGAGGCGAAAATAATACGCCCATATAAAGTTGATTCTGGATTATGTCGGGGCCAACGAATCGTTTCGCTGGTCCGGCCATTGCGTTTGCCGCATAGGGGGTAGTTTTCAGGGATTGAAGTTGCTTGCACAAATTTAAACAAACTAAGACGAAAATAATACGCTCATATACAATTGAGTTTGGATAATGTTGGGGCCAGCGAGTCGTTTCGCTGGGCTGGCCATGGTTTTTGCCTTACAGGGGGTGGTTTTCAGGGGTTGAAGTTGGTTGCACATATTTGAACAAATTGAGGCGAAAATAATACGCCCATATAAAGTTGATTCTGAATTATGTCGAGGCCAGCGAATCGCCCCGTTGGTCCGGCCATGGTGTTTACCGCATAGGGGGTAGTTTTTAGGGGTTCCAGTTGGTTGCACAAATTTGAACAAATTAAGACGAAAATAATAAGCCCATATAAAGCTGATTTTGGATCACGTCATGGCCAGCGAAACTTTTCGCTGGCCCGGCCATGGTTTTTGCTGCATAGGGGGTAGTTTTGAGGGTTTGAAGTAGATTGCACAAATTTGAATAACTCAAGTCGAAAATAATACGCTCATATAAAATTGATTTTGGATAAGGTCGGGGCCAGCGAAACGCTACGCTGGCCCGGACATGGTGTGTGCCTTACAGGGGGTAGTTCTAAGTGGCTGAGTTGGTTGCACAAATTTGAAAAAATTAATACGAATATAATAAGCCCATATAAAGTTTAGTTTGGATTATTTCGGGGCCAGCGAAACGTTTCGCTGGTCCGGCCATGGCGTTTGCCGCATAGGGGGTAGTTTTCAGGGGTTAAAGTTGTTTGCAAAAATTCGAACGAATTAAGACGAAAATAATAAGCCCTTATAAAGTTCATTTTGGATAATGTCGGGGCTACCGAAATATTTCGCACTCCCGGCCATGATGTTTGCCGCATAGGGGGTAGTTTTGAGGAGTTGAAGTTGGTTTCACGAATTTTAAAAATTGAGTCGAATATAATACGCCCATATAAAGTTGATTTTGGATAATGTCGGGGCCAGCGAATCGTTTTTCTGGCCCGGCCATGGTGTTTGCCGTATAGTGGGTAGTTTTGAGGGTTTGAAGTTGGTTGCACAAATTTGAACAAATTACGACGAAAATAATAAGCCCATATAAAGTTGATTTTGGATAATGTCGGGGCCAGCGAAAAGTTTTGCTGGCCCGGCCATGGTGTTTGTCTTACAGGGGGTAGTTTTGAAGGGTTGAAGTTGGTTGCACAAATTTGAACAACTCAAGGCGAAAATAATACGCTCATATAAAATTGATTTTGGATAAGGTCGGGGCCAGCGAAACGTTTTGCTTGCCCGGCCGTGGTGTTTGTCGCATAGAGGGTAGTTTTAAGGGGTTGAAGTTGGTTGCACAAATTTGAACAAATTAAGACGAAAATAATAAGCCCATATAAAGTTGATTTTGGATAATGTCGGGGCCAGCGAAACGTTTTGCTGGCCCGGCCATGGTGTTTGTAACATAGGGGGTAGTTTTGAGAGGTTGAATTTGGTTGCACAAATTTGAACAAATTAAGACGAAAATAATACGCCCATATAAAATTGATGTTGCATAATGTCGGTGCCAGCGAAACGTTTCGCTGGCTCGGCCAGTGTTTTTCTGAGTTAGCGGATACTTCCGGTGTTGCACAAATTCTAATTTTGGTTGTACAAATTCGAACAAATTCTGCACTAAATATTTGGCCCAAAACATGTTGAATTTGCGTGGGTGGTTGGGCCAGCGAAATGGTCCTGTCACTGGGGACTCAGCGTCGAGAACAGGCTAGCGTAATTTAGGCAAATATTGGGGTCAGTGAAGGATGTTTTCAACAAGTACACTGTTTTGAAGCAACCCTGTGGATAGTTATTGGCGTGAACTCACTCATAATTATTTTATTTATATTCAGGGTTTCTGCTCGCCAGGAAACTCTGAAAATATCAAGGACATTTTTTGGCCAGGGAGTCAGGGAATTATTTCGAACTTGCTGAAATTTGCTTTAAAAATTGTAATATTGAATAAAAAAACTACGTTTTTTTTTTTAATGTGTGAAAGAAAGCGTACAGTACTGAATTTGTACTTATTTAAATCAAACTTATTTTTATCACTTTTGCTAACCCCAGGAAAATCTATTTAATTAAAAATATGAATATGTTAAATATGCACTGAATTTTAAGTACCCATGCTCATAATCGAAATTTTTTTAGAAATTTGTTATAAAATTCATGGAATTTAACACTAGAAGTACCGGGATTTTCTGCCACCTTTGGTTACCACGAGGGGTCAATTGACCCCTACCCGCGTTGGGTGTCAAATAATTATTTTAAACAGTTTCTACCATCAAAGGTAATTATAGAAGGATGCTATATTCATATTAGATTGTTAATATAAGTCAAGAAGAGTAGTGAGTTCTGAAAAAATACAACAAAGGAGTGAAAATGCGTACCCCAGCGTAGTCCTACCGACTTCGCTTCTGCTGCTACTGCAACAGCAAGCTAAATCGTTTGGTGCCGCTGTACTCCCCGATCCGAGTATACGCCGTAAATTTCAACTTACTGCAAATCGACTGTCCCGAAAAATAAGTCACTAACACATTTTTCCGTATACAGAGTGTATCAACTATATTTGACTTCGCTAGAGTGTCGTATCTCTATGTATTTTTAAATGGAGATACGACATGCTAGCGAAGCATAATACAGTTGATATGATCTGTTTTCGTAAAAATTGGTTAGTTACTTATTCTTCGGAAAAGTCGAAATGTGGTTATTTCTAGCGCTTTACTATAAATGTAGAACGTTATACATCGGTAGTAGAACTGATAGTCCGAAATTTTTTTGAAGCAGAGTAGAAGAAGAACCGACCATAAATGCAAACTCCAGCAGGCAATATATCATCTATTTCCTGTCAAATAGAACAGCAATAATAGTGTTGAGGATTACAAATATCACACACACGTTATAGAAGCGATATAAATCAGACCTGCTGCGCAGAAGTGGAAAAAAGTAATGAAATACCAGCCAAAACGATATAGGGGTCTATTGACCCCTGCCGGTAACCGACTATAAGAAGTTAATTTTTTTTCAAAGTGCGCATCCAATATTTCCGAAAAAATCGTCAAATACTCCTATTTGTAAATAATTAAAAGTCACAAAACGCCATCTCGCTGCAAGCACCCGCTGCGGAGATTTACCACTTCAACAATCAAAAGGGGTCAATTGACCCCGCCCGGTACTTCTAGTGTTAACGGCAGTTTAAAAATCTAATTATTATGTTTTTAGTATTATTAATTTCTGTAATTAATCGATAGTGATAATACGAGCATCTTTAGGAATAACTTGTAACCATAAAGTTCTTGAATAGCACCGTATTAGAATAAAGTAAGTTTGTCATGATGTGCGCAAGATAGTATATAAAAGCTAAGGACCTAAATGTGAAAAGTACTATTTAAACTTAAAGAATTATTTAAAAGCACAACAAAAATGTTGGTGAAAACAATTATCATATATTGTGAACAACGAAACAGAAAACTATTTTCGTTTTGATATCTGCTTTATTTTATAACAGATTTTTTTCACTTTGGCGTGCTATGTTCAAATAAAAGTACTGAAATAAAAAAATCCATTTATTACTTTTGTTATTAAAATACTATTAGACTAAGATATATGTGATAATTCGAAAAATTAATGAATACCTTGCCCGTGTGAAAAACATATAAAAATATTATATGCATTATAGTTATTTTTTTCTAAACCAAATGTTTACGAATTTACAACCTTTTCGCAGATCTTTACTTCCTCATGAAGTAAAAATCCGTGAAGAAGCATTGAACTAATGAACCCCAGAAAAAAAGAAAGTATTGATACGCATTGAATTGAAAAGACTAAGACACCCTGCAAATCCCGCTTTGCGACAATGATGCATTGGACCTATGTGTCAATGCATGTAAATTCGTAAATATGGCATTTCGATTTTGAATCTTTCTGTACGTGCAAGTACGGTGCAGAAGTCTAAAGTCATTGAATATACTTCAATGCGTCAGCACGCCATCGATTTAACACTGGTCAATGCGTCTAATTTCGTGAGAGTAAAATACACACTTGAATTCGCCCCAATGCGTCACGGCGAATTTCAGCAAGTGTTGATTTATACAATTTAATTCGTAAACGAAAAACCAACGTGCGGTGGATATAGAATTTATTGTAAATGTTTAGTAACTTGTCTCGTAGCTCAGTGGCGGGTACTCTGGACTGATAAACGAGGGATCGCTGTTTCAAGTCTCGACGTATGCACTTTTTATAAATTTTTTTTCTAATTGAGCTTGAACACGCATTCATATGAATTCGCACGCATTCAATCTGCGCTGTCTCAATTCATCGAAATACGTTTAGAGAAGCAAATCACATTTTCATGCAAAGAAATTGATTATTCTATTTAAGGAGGTACTGTCGCGCATACTATCTGCAAAAAGTTAGTTCTAAGTCTATTTCGGAAAATAATACTGTTTGAGTGATATAAGTTTTATTAACCCTTAAATGTATACTATGTAGCTCATTTACGTCGAAGAAAGACAAAAATTAGTTAATTATGACGGTATAATGTCTTATTCATTAAGTTCCTGTCAGACCTAAGAGAACATTTTTGGCTATGATTGTACACTACACATAGAGAAGTTGTGTATACAGACGAGTACACACTAAATCCTCAAGATCTCAGTGTAGACGCGGCAACGTCGTATTGTTCATGTTGTCTGCTTTGACAGTTGTGCTCTTTGACTTCAAATGAAAACGTGACATTTGTTGAAAATGACAGATCGATTAGTAGTTAAAAGAAAATTTATGATAAACCAAATTTCTCATCAAAGATTTAAAAATGTTGCGCATGCGCTAGACCCGCTAGGCGCTCCGACAGCGTTGCCTGATGGCTACCACGTGCTTGTTTCATTTTTCGAATAATTCAAAATTCTCAAACTTTGCATACCTCTCATTTTCAAACTAAGAGGACAAACATTCTGCAATTTTTTTAAAATCTTCATGAAACGCCCTTCTAACATATATTAGTTTTTGAGAAAAAACGGTAAGAATAGTTTTCGAGTTAGAGCTAGAAATGTAACATTTTCCTATGCTTGGGATAGGCTTTACGTTTATAAGGGTTCAACTTTGATCTTAATTATCTCAGCTCAGGAGAGGACAATATTTCTGACATTTTGCAAACGTTTAGTTAACATTCCAAAGAACCTATCGTCAAAGTTTAAACAAATCCGTAAGAAAAATGTGTTCGTGACCGTACCTCCTTAAACGAAAATCTCATTTAAATTTTTTACTTTGATTGGGACAAAGAAGAATATACATATTTTAAAGTAACCTTCTCTTTATCCAAAATTAATTTTGTTATTGTAGTCATATAATTTTCGTTTTATGGTAATAAATGTTTCAGTTAAATGAAATAAAAAATTTGTATATTCAAGAATATTATTTCGTTTAGCCAGATAATTTATTCATTTAACGAAAAAAATAGTCTTTTATTTAAGGAAATATTTGATTGAATATTGCGAAACTTTTATTTCGTTTTAAAAAAGATTTCCGTTAAAATAATAACCTATTTATTTAACTCCAATAAAAAAAATCTGCCAAGAAATTTCTGTCAATCAGAGAAATTTTTCTTTGACCGTATAGCAATGCATAAATTTCTTTTATTCAAATTAGTTTTGTTTGAGTCGAAGATACTTTTTTCTTAGTGAATAAAAGCAATATATGCACGTAGTAAAACGAGTGTAAGGGTAAATGTACAACTGAGTGATTAGTTTGATATTAGGTAGTGTGTTAGGAAAGGATGCGTTATGTCCAGTATATACACGGACAAATGCCTAAGAATGGCTCTCCCAGTGAAAAAATAGGGCGAATTGCGGCAAATAAACATGTTTGAATTCACCCGAATCTTGCTTTCTGATTCGTTGAAAGGAATTGAGCCAGCGCGAATTGAATGCGTGTCAATTCGCTGAAATTCGTGGTCAAGGTCATTTCCAAAAAAAATTAATACAAACTGCATGCCTTAAGACTCGAACCAGCAATCCCACGTGAATATACGTCCAGAGGGCGACCACTGACTTAACCACTAATTACGTAAACTTAACCACCAACTTTATTATAACCACTGCGACTTCAGGCGAATTGGAGTTCGACTTCAAACCGGGCGAATTAAACTGAATTGGCTGACAGTGAAATTAATTTGTGCTGACGCATACACACGAACTGGCTCCCCTTAACATTTTTCGCTGAGTTAGAGTGAATAGTATATTTGAAGATTATATTACGTGATTATTATCATAATTCATGTTTGTCGCAAAGCTATATTCACGGGGGCTCCTTGCGAATTTTTATTAACCCTAAACAGGGCCCGTGGGGTATTTGACGACCACAAATTTAAATCCAAGTACGCTCCCGAAAATATAGACGATGTTTTTTCATCGGGATCTTATCCATAATTTATTTTTACTTTGTGGAAGTAAAACCTAGAGAAGAGTCAATTTCATTTTTTGATTAAAAGCCAATGTATAGCAATAATCATACAGTATTGAGTTTCAAAAAATATTTGCATGCATGATTTTAGAATTTTATGCTTTTTTGGGCAAAAAAGTAAAAGTATTCTGTCGAACATGCCATCGACCTATATGCGAGGAACAGCGAACAACTTTTTGTGCAAATTGCATCCTTGATGATTAAAAGGGGTATTTTTTTACTAAAACTGTTTTAGTATGTTACTGTTTCATTATTTACATAAACTATTAATAATTGCTGTTTAAAAAAAGGTTTTATTCTCTTTTCCTTCATTCTTATCAAGTTTAAATTTTTAAAAATGTTTTAAATTCAATCTCGAAAATAATTGTACTTTTTCCAGAGAATTAAACAGTGACCATTGAAATGCGGTGGTGGAATAAGTTCTCTTCAAAACCCATTTTGAAATTTTCAAATCGAATAATTAGAAAAAAACAGAGCTAATTTTTCAACAAAAAAAAGGAAATTTTCCATTTTTTCGCAATTGGTTTTTGTTTAAACATTTTTTTACGAGTTTAACATTAAATAAATAAACTTTGATATACATCATTCTCTTCCCTATTAAAAAACGAAGAGATTCGTCTATAATATGAAAGTAATTTTACTGCTGATAAATAGGATTCCGTACAGGCTGCCGTATCAGGGGTCAAATACGCCCCACGGTCTCCTTAAAGGCAAGACATAATGACGGGCTCTGACTAGGGTTCATTCGCCCCAATTAGTTTCTGTCTACTGGGCTATTAGGCAAAGAAGGTGTCGATCTCGGGACTGTTGAAGTTTTCGAATTAGCGTTCGCAGATGATAAGATGTTTACGACAAAAACAGCCTATGATTGACAAAGAATGTTGAGTAGACTAAATACTAGCATGTGTACCATAGGTCTTAAGATTAACGTTAATAAAACAAAAATTAATATATTTGAAAGAATGGATGAGACAACAATATGCAACATTACCTTAGACAATTAAAGGATAAAACAAGTTAACAATTATGTGTATCTTGGAAGTTTATTTAATAATAATGGAAAGATAAATGGAGAGCTATCTAATCGTATAAATGAGTGCAGGAAAGGTATCGGTCGTGTAGGAGCTATCACCAGAAGTGAAAATTTGATAAATGAAGAAAAAATTGCAATATATAATTCTGTAGTGGCACCCACTGTACTATACGGTAGATAGGGGAGAAATATATGCAGCAGTTAAACGCTACTGGACAGAATCAGTAATGAGAGGATTTTCAAAGATTGTGGTGTAGAGAAAACACTGTTTGACAAGAGGGAGAGAAATTTGCTGAAATGTTTTGGTCATGCTGAGAGAATGAGGGGATAACGATTGACGAAACAAGTGTTTTTAGGTAAAGTGAATGGCTGCCTACCCAGAGGCTGACGGAGGAAGGAACGGTGGGAACGTGTAAATGAGACACTACAGCGACATGATATAAAAAGCCACAGAAACACAAGAGCTTGCATGAAAAGATATTTGGATGTATAAAGAAGTAAAAGTTGTATGCCATAATAGGGAAAAATGGTTCAGAACTTTCTGACGAAGAGTGTCAGCGGAGTGAAAGATGCTTGAAACGAATGGCCTTAAATACTAATGGGCCCTCGTGGAGAGCTTTGCTTAAGGGTTTTGTTTGCAGCTAAGAGCATGGATCATACTATAACATTATTAGTCAGTTTCTGTATTTTTTTTTATAACTTTTTACTTCGCGGAATTTTTAGCATCGTAGATATTTTTGGTGAACGCACACTTCTTTTTTAACAAGAATTTCTAAATAATAAAATAATCGTTCTAAAATAATAAAAATATTTAATTCTCAACACAATATAATGCATATAATTGGTACAGATATTTATGTCACAATTTAAAATATAATCAGAAAGAGTTTTTCCATTTAAATCACATAGTAGCAAAACAGCATGATAATTGTTAACTATATGGAGATGGTGCGAATTCTGGAAGCCCTTAAGGGCATGTGATACATAAAGAATTATCGATTTTAGCAGTGTTAGGTTACCCCGTCTTTTTTCCTACAATAGTAAAGATTTTGCCTTAAAAAATTGGGGAATGATAGCGAACATGCTAACGGACGTCCCCGAACTCAACGTCATTCCCGAACATTGTGGAATAATTT